>RJWM01001759.1:52652-145343 GCA_004363535.1 Dasyprocta punctata
AAAAGAGACAAGCAAACAACTAGAGTAAATACACAACATTGCAGGTTTACAAAACCGGAAGATAGAAGCTTGACAATGGTTGCAATTTGCGCATCGTTATCTTTAAAATGGTTTCTTACATTAACAGATATAGACATGCAAGATTGATTTAATCATATGAGTATTAATTGTTCCTTCTCAATAATGAGTACATTGAGCAACATTTCTTTAAAAAATTAAAAGTATAATTATCATGTGATCCAACACTTTCATTTCTGGGTATATATACAAAGGAATGGAAATTTGTATAAAAAAAGATTTCTTTATTCTAATGTTTATTTCAGCATTATTCAGAATAGCAAAGAAATGGAAACAATCTAAACATTAATTAAAAATGAATGGATTAAAAAATCTGACCTACACACAATGGCATATCATAGAGCCTTTAAAAAGAAGCAAATCCCTTCATTTTCAACAAGAATGGAACCAGAGGACATCATGGTAAGTGAATTAATCTAAATACAAAAAAGAAAAATACTACATGTTATCATTCATATATAGAATCTAAAACAACTGCTATCAAATAGGCAGAAAGTAGAATGCTGTTTACCAGAGGTTATAGATGTGGCAGGAATGGAGAGATAATGATCAAAGGCATGAAGCCTCAATTAGAAAAAATGAGATTTTTTTGTTTCAAGTATATTGCACAGCATGCTGAATGTGATAAATAATAATGTACTTTTCAAAATTGCTATGAATGTGTGAAATTTATTTTCTTAAGTCTTGCCAAGGACAATGAAAAATTTTAACTTCCCATCTTTCTCTTTTTAGTAATTTTGAAATATGCAATATATTAAGTTCTTGCTGCAGAAAAATGATAAGCATTTTTGGCTATGTGTATGTTATCTTAAAGTAGTTCAATAAACTACAAGAACCTATAGATACAAAAGTAAGTGAAATGTGCAAAATAATACATGAATAAAATAAACGACAAAGAAATGGAAAAAAAGTTTAAAGCCATGAAAAAGACTTAGAGATGAAGAACTCAACAAGAGAACTTATTGATATAATAGCTTCAAAAACAGGTTCAATCAAACTAAATTAATACTCAGTAAGCTTGAAGATAAGACATTTGAAATTATCAAATAATGTAGTCAAAAAATATGAATGAAGTAAACATTCATGAAGTTTTTTACACCATCAGTAGACCTAAACCAATTTAGGTATAATAAGAACTAAAAAAGAGTCCAGAGAGAGAGAATATACAAAGAGAAAATCACTAAAAAATTCCTGAATTTGGAGAAAGACACTGACTGACTGACTTTTGTGGATTGAATCTAAAAAGACCCCCAAAGCCTCACACAATCTGAAAGGTGCTTGGCTCATGTGGACATTATTCTAAATGTGTTAAATGTGCTATTAGAGAGTGGGGCCTAGTTGGAGGACAGTCACTGGGAACATGACCTAGAAAAATATTTCTTCCTCTCAGGATCCTCTCTTCTCTCTCTCTCTGTGCGTCCTAGATGCCACAATATGAACAAATTCCTTCATCAGACCCTCCCGCCATGCCATTTCTGACTTAGAGCAAGCCAATATGGAATGTAACCTCTAAAAATCATGAATCAAAATTAAAACTCTCTTTCTTTAAGTTGTGGTTGTCGGGTGTTTGTTGTTCCAGCAAGTAGGAAATTGACTAAGACACTATCTCCTAGGTACAGGAATCACAAATAATGCCAAATTCAACCCAAAGAGGCATTCACAATACACATAAAAGTCAATCTACCAAAAGTCAATAGCAAAGATAAATTCTGGTAGCAACAATGCATAAAAAATACATTGTACTCAAAAGTATCTTAATATGACTATCAAATTCCTCAGAAGCAACCCCATAGGCAAGTAGAGAGTAAAATAACATACTCAAAGTACTGATGGGAAAAACTGGTGCCAAAGAATACTATATCCAGCAAAGCTGTTTTCTGAAATGAAGGAATTTTTTTTAAATTCCATGAAAACAAAAGCTAAGGCAATTCAGTAAGGATGTGTTACAGAAATTGCCAAAAGAAGTTCTTTTAGGAGAGCCTAAAGGCCATTAATTAGTATATCTGATTTTTTTGGCCTCAAAGGAATTACTGCCACAATATATTTTATTTATTCTTTAGATTTTAGCTTTATAAGTTAAAATGCTTTACATAATGGTTTTACAAGCTATTCGTCCCTTTACTGGGTTTGGGGGGTTGTTAAAAGATAGGGAATGAAGAATGCAAAAACGATTTATTGTTCCTACTGTCCACTCTGGTCCAACCCTGTACTCATAGTATCTTTCCAATATGATATTGTGGTGTTTCATACAATGCAGTGAACATAACCAACTTGTTACCTAAATAAAGAATTGATAAAAAAAAAGCTTATGAAAGCACAAAATGCTATGGTATAATACAGATCCATATTCAGTATATTCTAGAAATGTAATGTTGATGTATAAAGCAATTTCATTCCAAGTATAAAGGCTGGAAAACAAAAGTATTCATAGCCATAGATAGATAAACTTTAGAAATACATATTATATAATGATGCAAATTTTGACATTAAAAATAAAATGCATGGTATGTGTGAAAGTGTAAAGTTATAAGTAATCAAACTTAAGTTGTTATAAGTTTAAATTAGACTATTGTAAGTATAATTTGATTTATGTTAACCTCATGATAACCAAAAAGCAAAAACAAAACAAAAACTCTAGTGCAGGGAATTTAGTTCAGCAGCATAAGTGCCTGCCTGACTAGCACGAGATTCTGACTTCAATCCCTGGTACCAAAAATAAAACAAACAAACAAAAAAAAACTCTAAGTGCTCTACAACACTATAAAAGATGCAAAACACAACACTACTGAAAACCATCAAAGTACAAAGGAACACAACAAGAAAAAACAATGTATCCACAAAAATACCAGAAAACAATTAATAAGGTAGCAGTATAAGTTATTACCTTCATATACCTCAAATGTAAATTGATTTAAATCACATAGAGCAAATAGATTTTTAAAATACCTACTTGTTGACTTGCTTTACTATTAGGCAACAGATAAAAAAATTAAATCATGGTAAAATATATTCCTTGAAAATGGAGATCACAAGACACTAGGGGTAATGACACTTCCAGACAAAAGAGACTTTAACTCAAAAAATCCAGAGATGAAAGGCACAATATGTAATGACAAAAAAGTCAATTCACCAAAAGAATATAAAGTTTGTAAATATACATGCATGTAAAAGTGGATCACCTGAATATATAAAACAAATACTGAAGGGCATGAAAAGAGATAGATTATAACACAGTAACAGTAAGAAACTTCAAAATCTCACTTCCCATATGGAAATTTCACTCACATAAAACATTGCAAAGACAATGTTGCACTTGAGTGACAGTTGATACTAAATTTTCCAACAGATATATTCAGAATATTTCATCCAACAGCAACAACACATGTATTCTCCCAAAGTGCTCATGGAACCTTATCTTGATCATATGTTAGATCAAGAGACAAGCATTATGGATTATATGTTGTTTTATGATGTTCCTGAAGTGTAAATGAATTCAAATATAATCTGCATTGTGAGGTGTGGTGTTTAAAAGTGAGCCTTTGGAAGGTGACAAGGATTTTTTAAAATATTTTTTTCTTTTAAAGAGAATAAAACAAAACATAATATAACAAAGCAAATCAGAACAGAACAATGCAAGAAACACAGGACTTCACAACAAGACAACAGGAAATCAACAGTGGCTATCATAATGTTGCCCATTTTCCTCAAAATAGTTGTCCATACCTTCACACACAATACAATCGAGGAAAACAAAATAGTATAAAACCAATCAAAACAAAAGAATGAAAGCATTATGGGACTTCAAAACAAAATAATAGGAAATCCACAATGGCTACCATAATGTCTCTTGTTCTCTTCAAAATAGCTGTCCATACCCTTATGCATAATTAAATCAAATAATAGGAAACAGACTGAAAGCAATCAAAACAAAAGAATGAAAACATTACAGGACTTCAAAACTAGATAACAGGAAATGAACAATGGTTACTATTATGTCTTGTTTTCTTCAAAATAGCTGTTCATACCATCACACATAATAAAATCAAACAAAACAAAACAGAATAAAGCCAATTAAACAAAAGAATGAAAGCATAGGACTTCAAAACAGGGTAATAGGAAACCAACCATGATGACCGTAATACATTCCATTATGTTCAAAAAAGCTGCCCTTACCATCAGACACATTAAAATCTAACAAAACAAGACAGAACAGAACCAAACCTAACAAAACTGTGAAAACATTACAAGAGTTCAAGACAAGACAATAAGAAATTAACATTGGTTACCACCTTCTCCTCCTAGGTGTTTCCTCCCCTATTTTATATCTATTGTGTTTTTGGATCCCACTAACTCCTTCTGTTTTTTATGCAAAACATGTGAGTTCAAACTGTTTTGCCCATGAACATGCCCTCCAGTTGCATCCATTTACCTACAAGAGCCTCGAGATTATCCTACTTTATAGCTGGGTAGTTTTCCATTGTATGAAAATGCCATATCTTATCCATTCTGCAGTTGATGGCCCAGTTACCCTTCTTTTTTTATGGTCTCCTGTCACATGGAACAGTTGCTTTCTCCCTTCTGATTTTCAGTCTATGAATATCCTTTTGAGTTAAATGCATTTCTTATATACAGTATATTGATGGATCTTGCTTCTTGATCCACTCTCCCTGTGTTTCTTTTTATTGCTGAATTGAGGCCATCTACATTAGTGGTTACAACCCACAATCATTGGTTTTTCTCTGCCATGCTATCCTCCTGCTGTTGGCCCTCGACTTTTCCCCTTCATTCATTTGCCTGTCCTGTTTGGAGATCTTTTTCAGCTGTGGTTCCTGAAACCATGGTCATTTTTATCTCTCTCTAGAATATCCTTCAGCACTCTTTGTAGGGTTTGTTTGGTGGTCATGAATTCCTTCAGTTGTTCTTTGTCATGGAAGTATCTTATTTTTCCATCAATTTTCAAAGATAGTTTTGCAGGGTACATCAATCTGGGTTGGAAGTTGTTTTCCTTCAGGACTTGAAATACTTCACTCAAACTCTTCTTGACTTGGTGGTTGGTGTTGACAAGTCTGCTGTGATTCTGATTGGTTTTCCTTTATAGGTGATCTGTTTCTTTTCTCTAATAGATTTTAATATTCTGTTCTTGTGTTGAATTTCTGGGATCTTGATTATTATATGTCTGGGTGTAGATTTACTTTGGTTATGGCTAGTTGGAGTTCTACATGCCTCACTTATCTGTATGTCAGGTCCTTTTCTCATGTTTGGGAAGTTTTCTACTATTACTTCTACAAATAGCCTTTTTATTTCATTTTTTTGACCCCTGCTTTTTTGCTGATACCTGTCACTCTTAAATTATATTTCTTTACATCATCTGGCAGCCTTTGATTTGTTATTTCCTGGTTCCTTGTTATTTTTAAGAGATCTTTCCTTTCATGATCACTAATGGCTATCCTGTCTTCCAGGTCTGAAAGTCTATCTTCAGTTTCTTTCAAAAGGTTTGCCAGCTTTCAATTGACTTTTTAATTTCCTTGATATCTCCCTGAATCTCTTTCATGCATTGCAAATCCTTCCTATATTTTTCATTCAAGGATTTCATCATTTTCCTATGCTCCTCTTTTTTATCTATGTCTTCCTGCATATGCTCAATACTTCTTTCATTATGTTTGTGAATTCTTCTTTTACCTGAGACATTATTTCTGATCTGATTACTTTTACAGTCTCATGAAGTTGTTTCTTTACTTCAGTTGCTATCCTCTCAGATTTCAGGTGTGTGACTTCCATTTTCTTCCATGACTATATCTTCCAGACTTGTTCTGTGTGGGCTGGAGGTCTCAGATTGCCTTTTGCTCCTTTGTCTTGACATTCTCCTGGGTTCCTCCCAACATGCTGGTTGTGGGGTCCTAGGCACTTCCCACATTTGCTGCCCCTCCGTGGTGTTGGGGAATGGGACAGGCACCTGGGTTTCTCTGATCCCAGGTTCCCAGGGATGTAGTAGGGCATAAGCCAGGCTTCTCCAGACCTATTCAGCTACACTGGGGATTCGTTGATGTCCAGGGATGAGTGGTGGTGGAGCTGCTTCTTCTCTCAGCCTGCATGTCTACACTAGAACTCTTGTGATGGTGGCAGGCACACAGGGTTGTCTGATTCTCCTGATGGGTGATGGCTGCCTGTAGGAAGCAAGGGTCTCCAATGGTGGCCTGCAGGTGCAAAGGGCTTTCCTGGTGGCGTGTCCCTGCTCGAGTTGGCTACCCTCAGGAATCAAGCCTTCTGATAGTGGCAGCCAGCAAGCAGAGGGAGATCTGGCTGTGTCTCCCTCCCTGTGCTGGCTGCCCACAGGAAGCAAGCCTTCCAAAGATAGCAGCCAGCAAGCAGAGGTCAATCTGGCTGGGTCCCCCTGCTCATGCAGGCTGCCCACAGGAAGCAAGTCTTATGATGTCAGCCAGCAAGCAGAGTCAGATCTAGCTGTGTCCCCCTGCCTGTACCGCAAAAGCTTTTATAATGTGATATGATCTCATTTGTTGAATCTTGGTACTATGTTTGTGGAATTGAGGTTCTGTTAAGAAAGTCTTTACCTATGCCTATGTCTTCAGGAGTTTTGTCTACCATATTGTCCAGCAGATTGTTTCTGCTATAACATTTAGATCATGATGCATTTTGACTTTAGTTTAGTATATGGGGATAGATATAGGTCTAGATTCAATGTGGATAGATAGTTTTCTCACTACCATTTGTTATTGTTTTGGCACCTTAATATGCCTGGGGCTGTTTCTGCATTTGCATTCTATTCCATTGATCTACCTATCCACTGTTGTGCTGGTGACATGCTGCTTTTTAGAAATTGCTCTAGCTTTTTAAGATAGCCTGAAGTCTGGGATTGTGATGCCTCTTGATTTCTTTTTATTCCTCAGTATAGCATTTGCTATTCTGGATCTCTTCTGGTTCCATATAATTCTGTGAGAAATGTTATGGGTACTTCAATTGGAAATGCATTAAAACTGCATATCTGGCTGAGAGTTTGGCTCAGCAGCTTACGTGCCTGCCTGACAGGTGTAAGGTTGTGAGTTCAATCCCTGGTGCCACCAAAAAATAAAAATAAAAGATAAATAAAACTGCATATCAGTTTTGGAAGTATGACCATTTTGACAATATTTGTTCTACTTACACTGGAAAAGGGGATATCTTTAAATTTTCTGGTGACCTCTTCTATCTCCTTTTTTCAGAATAGCATAGTTTTTTTTTTTTTTTTTACAAATGTATTTCACTTTTTTGGTGGGTTAACCCCTAATTTGAATTTTCTTGATGCTATTGTGAATAGCATTGATTTCCTAATTTCTTTCCTGTTCAGTTCGTTATTGTCAAATAGGAACACTGTTGATTTTTGTGTTGATTTTGTATCCTGCTACATTATGAATTCAGTCATTAACTCTAGAATTCTTGTAGTAGACTGTTTCAGTCTTCTGTCTGCAACTAAGAATTTGACTTCTTGTCTTTTGATTCATGCTTATTTGGTTTCTTTTCCTTGCCTCACTACTCGCTAATGTTTTAAGTATTATATTGATCAAAAATGGTGATAATGGACATCTTTATCTCTTTTATTAACATTAGAGGGAAAGCTTTTAGCTTTTCCTCATTTAATATGATGTTGGTGATAGGTTTCTCATGAAAAACTTTTATCATATTGAGATAAGGTCCTTCCATAACTACTTTCTTCAGGTTTTTAACATGAATCGATGTTGGATACAGTTGTATGATTTTTCTGTGCCTATTTAGAGGATCATGTGATTTTTGGCCTTGCTTCTGTTTTTGTGATGTATTACATTTACAAATTTGTGTGTGTTGAGCCATAGTTAGGTCCCTCAGATGAAGCCTACTCAGTCATGGTGTATGATTTTTTTTTGATGATTTGTTATATTATGTTTGCCAGTATCTTGTTGAAGATTTTTGCATCTGTGCTAACTAAAGAGATTGGCCTATAGTTCTCTTTGGTATGTGGGGTCTGGTCTGGTTTTGAATTTCGAGCAATACTACCTTCCAAGAATGTCTTTGGGAGTGCTCCTTTCCTTTCAATTTCACTAGAGTTTTGGGAGTATTATCATTAGATCTTACTTGAAACTCATAGAATTCAGTGGTAAGTCCATTGGCTCCTGATTTTTTTTTTTTTAGTTCACAGGAATTTTTATTGCTACTTCAGTTTCATTGCAGCTTACTAGATTATCCAGAATTTTTATATCTTGTTGGTTCAGGATTAGTAATTCCTAAATTCTCCCTATGTATTTTTCATTTCTTCTCAATTATTAAATTTATTACAGTATGGGCCCAGGCTTGCCTCACACTCCAGAGGCTCTGAACTCCTTGCAGCCAGACTCATGGTCCAGGTGGTGACATACTCCGGGGTACACTCTGCCTAGCTGCCTGGGTCCAGGTGGTCTTGGCCCCCACTGAGTAAGGCAGAGGCTCCAGCAGCACACTCCGAGAGTGCACCCTCACTGGCTACACAGATCCAGCTCTACCCGGTCCTGTGACTCAGTGCAACCCACCAGGTGAAATCTGGAGCAGCCTCACAGGACGCAGAGGTTCTGAGCCTAGCCCAGTCCAGGTCCCCAGAGCTGCTCATCAGGGAATGGCCAGCATAGCTGTAAGGCCTTGGAGAGCTTGGGCTCTGCCCATCAGAGCACATGGCATGAGCTCAATTGTTCAGTGGAGTAGCTGGCACAGCAGGTCCTAGAGGTTGTGGCCCTGCACAGTCAGGAACAAGGCCCTGGCACTATAGGCCGGAGACTAGCCCAGGCTTGACTGGCACTCTGAATTCCTTGCAGCCAGACTCAGGGTCCAGGTGGTGCCACAATCCGGGGTACATTCCAACTAGCTGCATGGGTCCAGGAGGTCTTGCACTATCCAGTAAGGTGGAGGCTTCAGCAGCACACTCCAGGAGTGCACCCTCATTAGCTGTGCAGAGGATCCAGCTCTACCTGGTCTTGCGAATCAGCACAACCCACCAGGGGAAAACATGGTGAGACTGACAGGACACAGAGCCACACAGATTCCATAAGAAAATGACAAAACAAAAGACCAAGAGGCAGTCTCAATAACAGCCAACAGATAACAAACCCAAGAGACACTGAAATGGAACACACTGAGAGTCACACAACCGAACTTTCTGAAATGATAGCAAACGCAGTAAAGAAACAGCTTGATGAAGCTATAGAGAAACTCAAATCAGAAATAATTTCTCAGCTAAAAAATGAAATGACAATCATTATTAAAGAAATGTGTATATCTAAAGATGAGCAAGATAAAAAAATAGAAGAACTTAAGAAAATGATCAAAACTTTGAATGAACAATATAAGACACAAACAGAATACATGAAACAGATGCAAAGGGAAATGCAGGAAAGGAAAAATTCCTTGGAAAGTTTGAAAAACTGCTTGAATGTAGCTGAAGATAGAATCTCAGATCTTGAAGACAACATGGGAACTTATGGCACTGAAACAAAAGATCTCTTAAAAATTGTAAGGAACCAAGAAACAACAATTCAATAGTTGCAAGACGATGCCAAGAGAAATAACATAAGATTAATAGGCATAAATGAAAAAGCATGGGTCAATACTAATGACCTGCGAAGGCTATTTTCAGAAATAATAGCAGAAAACTTTCCAAACATGGGAAGAGAATCTGAAATACAGGTAACTGAGGCATACAGAAACCCAATTAACCATAACCAAACTAAATCTTCACCGAGACATATAATAATAAGGATATCAGAAATACAGCACAAGAACAAAATACTAAAAGCTGTCAGAGAAAAGAAACAGATCACCTATGAAGGAAAGCCTATCAGAATCACGGCGGACTTCTCAACACAAACCTTCAAGTCAAGAAGAGCTTGGAGTGAAGTATTTCAAATCATGAAAGAAAATAACTTTCAAAGCAGATTCATATACACTGCAAAACTATCCTTAAAAATTGATGGAGAAATAAGATACTTCCAGGAAAAAGAACAAGTGAAGAAATTTATGGCCACCAAACCAACACTACAGAGACTACTGAAAGACAGTCTAGAAAGAGACAAAGATAGCTACAATCTTAAGAACAACAACAAAAGGAAACCACTAAGCAGGGCAAATAATTAAACAGAAAACGTAGAAAACCAACAACAGAAAGATATCATGACCGGGATGAGCCAGTACATATCAGTTATATCAATCAATGTAAATGGTCTCAACTCACCAATAAAAAGAAACAGACTAGCAGAGTGGGTTAAGAAACAAAACCCAACAATATGCTGTGTAAAAGAAACACATTTCACTCAAAAGGAAATTCACAGACTAAAAATCAAAGGCTGGAAAGCAATACTCCATGTAACAGGAACCCAGAAAAAAGCAGCAGTAGCTATTTTGCTTGCAGACAATACGAACTTCAAACCAAAAATGATCAAAAGAGATAAAGAAGGTCACTACATACTTGTGAGGGGAAAACTTCAAGAGGAAGAGATTACAATCATAAATATATATGCACCGAACACTGGAGCACCCAACTATGTAAGGCAATTCCTAATAGACATGAAAAACCAAATGAACAATAATACAGCTATAACAGGGGACCTTAACATCCCACTGTCACAGAGAGACAGAACAACCAAACAAAAAATCATCAAAGAAATAACAGAACTGATTCAAACTTCTGAACAAATGGACCTAGTAGATGTGTACTAAGTATTCCACCCATCCGTATCAGATGGACATGGGACATACTCTAAAATAGATCATATACTGGTCCACAAAACATGCTTAAATAAATGCAAAGGAACTGAAATAACTCCATGCATATTATCTGACCATAGTGCAGTAAAATTGGAAATGAATGACAAAAAAACTTACGATAACCGCATAAACACATGGAAATTAAATAATACTCTCTTAAATAACCAATGGGTCACAGAAGAAGTTAAAGAAGTAATTAAACAATATCTACAATTGAATGAAAATGCAAATACAAATTAACAGAACCTGTGGGACACAATGAAAGCAGTCCTCAGAGGGAAATTTACAGCACTAAACACCCACATCAGAAAAATGGAAAGAGCACACATAAACAACTTAATGCTGCAACTCAGACTTCTAGAAAAAGAAGAGCAAGTCAAGTCCAAAGCCCAAAGAAGGAAGGAAATTATCAAGATGGGAACAGAAATTAATGCAATTGAAACTAAGAAAACAATACAATGAATTAATAAATCTAAGAGTTTGTTCTTTGAAAAAGTAAATAAAACTAATAAACCCCTAGCCCACCTTATGAAAAAGAGGAAAAAAACCCTCAGATTCATGGAATAAGAAATAAAAAGGGTAAAATCATTACAGACCCAGTGCAAATATAGAAGATCATCAACACCTACTTCAAAAGACTTTGCTCACATAGATTCGATAACACAAGAAATGGACAGATTCATAGAAACCTGTGAATTACCAAAGTTGAATCAAGAAGATGTAAAGCTGCTGTATAACCCAATTTCAGCTAATGAAACTGAAAATGTAATTAGGACCCTACCAACAAAGAAAAACGCGGGCCCTGATGGATTCACCACTGAATTCTACAAGAAATATAGGAAACACTTAATGCCAACACTCCTCAAACTCTTCAATGAAATTAAAAGGGAGGTCTCTCTAACTCATTCCTAGAAACAAGTATTACCCAAATACCAAAACCAGAGAAAGACACAACCAAAAAAGAAAATTACATGACAATCTCCCTAATGAACATAGATGCAAAAATCCTCAATAAAACACTGGCAAATAGAATACAGCAAGTTATCAGAAAGATTATACACCATGATCAAGTGGGATTCATTCCAGGAATGCAGGGATGGTTCAACATATGCAAATCAATAAATATAATACACCATATCAACAGGGCCAAGGACAAGAACTATGTGGTCATCTCAATGGATGCAGAAAAAGCTTTTGACACAATCCAACACCCATTCATGATAAAAACCCTACAGAAAATCAGAATAGATGGTCTCCATCTCAAACTGATGAAAGCCATATGTCATAAACCAACAACCAACATCTTACTAAATGGACAAAAACTGAAAACTTTCAACCTAAAATCAGGAACAAGACAAGGATGTCCATTATCACCACTCCTATTCAATAAAGTCCTGGAAATAGTAGGCAGAGGAATCAGACAAGAGAAAGAAATAAAGGGAATAAGGATAGGAAAGGAAGAAATGAAATTATCATTATTTGAAGACAGTGTGATACTCCACATAGAAGACCCCCAAGAATCCATTAGAAGACTTCTAGAAGTAATAACCAAATTCAGTAATGTTGCTGGATACAAGGTGAACACTCAAAAATCAATAGCATTCCTGTACACAAACAACAAAGTTACTAAGAGAGAAACACGGGAAACCACACCTTTCACTATAACATCCAAAAAAATGAAATACTTAGGAATCAATCTAACATAGCAAGTAAAAGATCATTACAGTGAAAATTACATTACTCTGAAGAAGGAAATCAAAGAAGATTTCAGAAAATGGAAAGATATTCCCTGTTCATGAATAGGAAGAACAAACATCATGAAAATAGCCATTCTCCCAAAATTGTTATACAGATTTAATGCAATCCCAATCAAAATATCACTTGCCTACCTCACAGTACTAGAGAAAGTATTCCTGAAATTCATCTGGAACCAGAAAAGACATAGAATAGCAAAGGTAATTCTGGGCAACAATGGTAAGGCAGGAGGCATCACAATCCCCGACTTGAAACTATAGTACAAAGCTACTGTGATAAAATCAGCATGGTACTGGAATCAAAACAGACCTGAAGATCAATGGAATGGATTAGAAGATGCAGCCACAACTACAAACACACTTAGCCACCTCATCTTTGACAAAGGGGCCAAACATATACATTGGAAGAAAGATAGCCTCTTTAACAAATGGTGCTAGAAAAACTGACTTTCTATATACTGTAAACTAAAATTAGATCAATGTCTATCACCATACACTAAAACAAAGTCAAAATGGATCAAAGATCTGAATGTTAAAACAGAGACACTAAACTTGCTAGAAGACAGAGTAAGTAAAAATCTTGATGACATAGGAGTAGGCAGAGCGTTCATGAACAAAAATGAAATTGCACGGGAAACACTCCCCAGAATCAGCAACTGGGATCTCATCTTACTAAAAAGTTTGTGCATGTCAAATAAATCTCCAACAGAGTGAAAAGAAAACCCACGAACTGGGAAAATATCTTAGCTAATTGTTCATCAGACAAAGGACTTCTATCTAAAACATATACAGAATTAAAAGAAATCAGGACCCTAAAATTCAAGAACCCAATCCAAAAATGGGCATCTGAGATGAATACACACTTCTCAGGGAAAGAAATACAAATGGCAAATAAATATATGAAAAATTGTTCGACATCAATAGCCTTTCAGGAAATGCACATTAAAACAACGCTGAGATTCCATCTCACTCCAGAAAGAATCGCCAAGATTAAAGAATCAACCAACAACAAATGCTGTAGTGGCTGTGGCAAAAAAGGAACTCTTCTCCACTGTTGGTGGGAGTGTAGACTGGTGCAACCACTGTGGAAGTCAGTGTGGAGATTCCTCAAGAAGCTAGGGTTAGAGATCCCGTTCAACCCAGCTATCCCACTTTTGGACATTTTCCCAGAATTGAAAACATCATACCACAGTGATATTTGTGCACCCATGTTTATAGCAACCCAATTTGTAATAGCCAGATCTTGGAAACACCCCAAGTGCCCATCAATCAAGAATGGATAAAAAAGATGTGGTATTTTTATACAATGGATTACTACTCAGCTATTAAGAAAGATTGCATTGAGACTTTTATAAGTAAATGGACACGACTTGAGACCATACTCATAAGTGAGATAAATCAAACCCACGTGTGTAAATACCATATTGTCTCCTTAGTGCAAGAAACTGAATAAGTATATATGATGCAAAATCTATAATAAGTACTATGTAAGGGTAAAAAACTGCTCGAAGAACAAAAGTAATTGGGAAGGGTAAAGGGGGAAAGAGGGAAGGGAAAAGGAAAAGATATAAATCTGTATATATGTATATGTAAGATAACTAAAATGAACATACTGCTGAATGTATTAGTTATTGAGAAAGAACAGTTAATACTCATATGATTAGATCAATTTTACATGTCTATATCTGTTAATGTAAAAAAGCGTTTTGAAGATAACGATACACAATATTGCAACCATTGTCAAGTTTCTATCATCCTGCTTTGTAAACCTATAGTGTTACTCTTGTGCATTTACTCTAGTCGTTTTGTTTGTCTCTTTTGCTTTTTGTCTTTCTTATATATGTCTTTTTTTCTCTTATATAAAAATATTTATTAGAGTATAGTTTTTTGAAGTAGTTACTTATAGTTTTCAATGATAGTTGTTATAGTTTCACTGTTTCATTTCTGATTGTATTGATTTGGATTTTTCTTTCCTTTTTTGTAACATTGACTAAGGGTTTATGTATTTTGTTTGTTATTTTGAAGAACCGGTTCTTCATTGATTCTTATTTTAGCCTCAATAGTACTAATTTCTTTTTAGATCTTTATAATTTTCTTTGTTGTACCAGTTTTGGATTTGGACTTCTTTGTTTTTTTAAGACCTTGAAGTGTATTTATTAGTGTTAACTCTATTTTTTTTTGATGTTGACATTCACAGCTATAAACTTCCCTCCTCAGACTCCTTTCATTCTGCCCCTTAGGTTTTGGTATGTTGCACTGGTATTATAATTTGATTTCAGGAACTGTTTATTTCATCCTGGAAGTCTGCTCTGATCCATTGATTATTCAAAAATATTTTATTTAAATTCCATGTGTTAAGCCGGGCGTGGTGGCGCACGCCTTTAATCCCAGCACTCGGGAGGCTGAGGTAGGCGGAGCGTTGTGAGTTCGAGGCCGGCTTGGGCTACAACGCGAGTGTAAGACCGGCCTGAGCTACATAGTACGACCCTGCCTCAAAAAACCAGGGCCAGGAGTTTGGCTCAGTGCCTTAAGCGCCTGCCCTGGCAGGCGCGAGGTTGTGAGTTCAATCCCCGGTGCCGCAAAAAAAATAAAAAATAAAAAATAAATAAATTCCATGTGTTTGCATTTTTTTCTGTGGTTTCTTTTACCATTGGTTTCTAGTTTCAATTCATTGTATGATAATATATATGGGATAATTTTAATTGTTTTGCATTTGCATAAGCATACTTTATGGTCTAGTCGTGTTCTATTTTTGAGAAAGATCAATGCACTACTGAGAAAAAATGTGTATTATGTTGTTGAGTGGAACACACTTTAGGTATCTATTAAATCCTGTTCAAAGTTTTCTTTCTTCTGTGTTATTTCTTTGATGATTTTTTTTCTCTAGTTCACTTGTGTATTTATTTCAGGGGGCTATTGAGGTACCCTGCTACAACAGCATTGATGTGCTTTGATCTTTTATGTTCAATATCTTTTGTTTTTTAAATTTGGTTGTGCTAGTGTTCAGTGTATATTTGTTTATAATTGTTACCTCATTTTTTTGAATGATTCACTTAACCAATATATATTGACCTTATTTGCCTCTTCTCACCATTTTTGGCAAGAAGTTCATTTTGTTTAAAAGTAATATAGCTACACCTGCTTTTTTCTGGATTCCTATTGAATAGAATACTGGTTAGTATGTTTGTTTGTTTTTTGTTCTAGAAAGTTTATTGATTTGGAATGAAAAGGCAATGTTTTGATAAAAAACTATTTTCCATTGACAATATTACCAAAGCATTATTTTTTAACTCACAGCATATTGTTCTATTCAAAAAGTTATTTTTAATTTTTGTTTTATGTAAAAATACAAAAAAATTTTAGTATCAAATAGCAACAGAATAACAATAATTATTGCACTGTATATTAAAAGTAGTTACACAGAATGGAAGATATAAATCGAAGATTCTTACAAAAAAGAAACATACTGACACAAATTTTTCTTTTTAATGAACTTTGTTTTGTTATTATAGAAAAATGAAACCAATGTATTGAAAGATTTTTAAAACAGTGGAACTTGTAATTTTGGAAAAATTTTGTGTGTTTTTTGTTTTTTTTTTTTAAATTTTAAAGAGAATAAAACAAAACAGAACAGAAGAAAGCAGATCAGGACAAAACAGTGCAAGCAACACAGGATTTCAAAACAAGAGAACAGGAAATCAATGGTGGCTACCATAATGTCTCTTTGTTTTCTTTGAAATAGTTGTCCATATCTTTACACATAATGAATTCAAACAAAACACAATAATATAAAACTGGTAAAAACAAAATAATGAAAGCATTACAGGCCTTCAAAACAATAGGAAAATCAACAATGGTTACCATAATGTCTCTTGTTGTCTTCAAAATAGCTGTCCACACTTTCACACATATTGAAATCAATACAGAACAGACTAAGAACATTGAAACCAAAGGATATAGTTTTGAATTTCTTCCTATTTCCTACTATCACTTTTTTCACTTTGTTCATTATTTGTATTTCTCATACAAGAGAAATCATGCAATATTTGAGCTTGTGTACCTCACTTATTTCACTTAACATTATGTTCTCAAGTTGCATCCATTTACTTATGAATGCCTGAAGATTCTTTATGGCAGTGTAGTAATGTCGCATTTTTCTTAACCATTCATTTGTTGATGGACATATATATTGTTTCAAAGATCGTTATTTATAAATTTTGCTGCTATAGACATGAGTATGCATATATTCCTGTGATATGGTGAATTTAACACTTTTAAGAAGATATCTAAAAAGGAGATAGCTAGGCCCAATGTAATTTCTATGTTCAGTTTTTTGAATAATCTCCACACAGATTTGCATAGCAATTGTATTAGTTTATATTTCCACCAACAATGCAGTAAAGTTCCTTTACCCCTACATTCTCACTATATGTTGTTATTGGATTTTTTAAATGGCAGTCACTCTTTGTGGGGTATAGGGCTGTCTCAGTGCAGTTTTAGTTTCCATTTCTCTGAAGGCCAGTGATGAGCATTTTTCATGTACTTAGTGGGCATTTGTACTTCTTCTGAGAAGCATCTACTCATTTTGGTAGCACAATTTTTATCGTGTCTTTTATTTTGGGGGAGCCTTTATTTTAGTTCTTTATCTATTCTGCATGTTGATCCTTTCTATGAGAAAGAGCTGAGGGACCAGTGGTACAGCACATCACCTGCCTGGCAAGTGCAAAATCCTGAGTTTGATTACTCACACACACACACACACACAGACACACACACAAGAAAAAAGAAAGAAAGAAAGAAAGAAAGAAAGAAAGAAAGAAAGAAAGAAAAGAAAAGAAAAGAAAAGAAAAGAAAAGAAAAGAAAAGAAAAGAAAAGAAAAGAAAAGAAAAAAGATTCCAGCTTTCTGGGGTTATAGCTCAGTGGCACGGTGCCTGCCTGGCAAGCATAAGGTCATGAGTTTGAGTCTGGTACCAAAAAAAAAAAAAAAAAAAAAAAAAAAAAAAAAAAAAAAAAAAAAAAAAAAAAAAAAAAAAAAAAAAAAAAAAAACTAGCAAAATTTTTTTCCAGTCTGTAGATTGTCTCTTCACTCTGGTGGTTATATCATTTGCTGTGCAGAAAAGTTTTTATTTCATATGATCCCATTCTCACTATTATTTCTTGTGCTACTCAGGTTCTGCTCAGAAAGTCCTTGCCTACCCTCTAATGTCTTAAAGAGTCGTACCTGTTTTATCAGTAAATAAAGTGTGTCTGCTTTAATATTTAGGTCTTTGATTCATTTTGATTTCTGTTTAGTATATGGTGAGATATATGAATCTAGACTCCATCTTCTGCATGTGGATATCCAAATTTCTCAGCATCATTTATTAAAGAGACAATTTTTCTTCCAGTGTACATTTTTGGACCTTTTGTCAAAGATCAAATCATTGTATGTATATGGGATAGTTTCCGTTTATTCTGTTGTGTTCCACTAATCCACATGCCTGTTTTTGTGCCAGTAGTATTATGTTTTTATCACTGCAGCTTTATAATATAACTTCAAATGTGGAATTGTGATGTCATCTTCTTTGATTGTGTTACCCAGGTTTGCTTTTGCTATGTTTAGTCTTTTCTGGTTTCATATAAATTTTAGGATTGTTTTCTCTAGCACTGCAAAAGTTGTTTTCATATCTGATTAGGGTTATATTAAATTTGAATTGTTATGAAAATATAACTTTTTATTGTTTATTCTGCCTAACCAAGAAAAAGCGATATTTTTCCTTTTTCTGGTTTCCTCCTTGATTTCCCTTTGCAGTCTGATGTAATTGTCCTTGCAGAGCTGGCTTCATTTCTTTAGTTAGATTAATGTCTAAGTGTTTGACTTTTGTGTTGCCATTGTAAATGGTATTGCTTTTCTAATTTCTTTTTCAGTAGTTCACTATTAACATATAAGAATGCTACTGATTTTGTGTGTGTTTATTTTGTATCATGCTATGTTGAATCGTGCTGAATTTGGTTTTCAAATCTATGAGTCTTTTGGTAGAGCATTTTGGGTTTCATAAATAAAGGATCATGTAATCTGCAAATAACGATATTCATTCTTTCCTATATGTATCCGTTTTATTTCTTTCGCTCACCTGATTGCTCCAGCTTATATTTCACGGACTATGTTGGACAGGAGTGGTGATAATGGACATATTTATCTTGCTCCTGATTTCAGAGGGAAGGCTTTTGGTTTTTCACCTTTTAATATGATATTGGCAATAGGTTGGTCATAAATGATTTTTATTGTGTTGAGATAAGGTCCCTATATACTTATTTTCTTCAAAGTTTTTATCATAAATAGATGTAGAACTTTGTCAAAAGATTTTTTTGCATCTACTGAGATGATCATGTGATTTTTGTTTTTGCTTATGTTTATGTGATAAAGTACATTTATTGATATGCATGCATTGAACCACCCTTGTATCCTCAGGATGAAGCCTACTTGGCCATCGTGTATGAGTTTTTTCATGATTTGTCACATTGTGTTTTGCCAGTATCTTGTTAAGAATTGTTGCATTTATATTCATTAGAAAAAAGTATTGTAATTCAACATGGATAATGTATCTAAAAATGTATCTTGACAGTACAACTATCTTATGCGTTTTACATGTTCTTTGGTCTATTAGCCTGGTTTTCAATCTGTATATATGGTAGTTAATCTTATAACATCTTAAAAGATAAATAAATGAATCTGATGCTGGAAAAGTAAAAGAAGGTGGAGAGAATGGGAAAAAAAGAATTGAAATGTGTTTTGTATATATACTAATTCCCTACAATGAATGCAATCATTATGTACTGCAAACATGTACTAATAAAAGTCAAAAAGAAAATAGAGAAATTGACATATAGCTCTCTTTTTTGACTGGATCTTTGATTAGGTTTGGAATAAAGATAACATTAGCTTCTGAGAATGATTTTGAAAGTACTCCTTTCTTCTTAATTTCAATAAAAGTTTGAGTGGCATTAGTGTTAGATCTTCCCAAAATTCTTGTAAAATTTGAAATTCTTGTAGAATGGACCTGTGAGTCCATCACGTCCTGGGCTTTTCTTAGTTGTTGGTCTTTTTTATTACTACTCAATCCCATTGCCTGTTATTGAATTGTTCCTGATTTTTATGTCTTCTCGATTCAGTTTTGACAGTATATGTATCTAGGATCTCTCAGTTTTTTCTCAGTTCTCCAATTATTTTGCATATATGTTTCTGATTGCTAATAGCTGTCTAGATTTTGGCAGTGTCCATTTTGATTTCACCAATTTCATTTCTAATTGCATTAATGACTTTTCCTTTTTAAAAAATTTTTGCTAAGACTAAACGTTTGTCTACTTTATTTATACTTTCAAAGAACCAGCTCTTTGATTCACTGATTCCTTGTATTAATTTTGAGCTCTATGTCATTAACATCAGCTCTGATCGTTATAATTTCTTTCCTAGTACAAGGTCTGGGTATGGATTCTGCTTTTTTCCATAAGACCTTGAGATGTATCATTAGGTTATTTTTTTCAGCTCATTCTATTTTTCCAATATGGGCATTCATCACTATAAACTACATTTAGAGGACTGCTTACTTTGTCTCCCATAAGTTCTGGCATGTTGTAATAGCATTATCACTTAATTCTTTAAATTGTTTTATTTCTTCCTTAATTTCCTCTACGACCGTAATGATTATTCAAAAGTGTGCTGTTTAATTTATGTATCTTTGCATTGCTTTTTGTGTGTGTAACTTTTGCTGTTGATTTATAGTTTTATTTCACTGTGATCTGATATTATGCATGGTGAAATTTTGATCCCTTTGTATTATTTTTAATTTACTCGTACATGTTTGAGTACATGCATTTTACAATCAGCTTGTGGAGTTGGTGCATGTACATAATACAGCTTGTTTCTTTTTTAATCCCTTTCCCCATTCCTATTCTAATTACTCTTTCACCCTTATCATTTTTGTAGATATTATTAATCATAGTTTATTTTTGTTATTTAATGTCAGCATTAACTGAGGCTATTAGAATCCAGTACAAGGCATATTCTCACTCTACCTATTTCCCCATTCATCCCTCAGTCTTGATCCCCTGGACTTCTTTCCATCTGCAGGAGATTCGTTCCTATGTCTCCTTCTATCCTTTCTTTACTTTTATTAGTTTGTACTTTTCCTTACTCAAATAAGAGGTACCATATCTTAAACCAGTTTGTGTGTCTGATTTATTTTACTCAATATTATATTTTCCAAGTGCATCCATTTTCTTATGTATCTCAAATTTGCCCTTTACAGCCAAGAAGTATTCTATTATATATAGACACCAATTTTTCTTTATCCAATCTTCTATTGATGGGTATACAGACAGATTCCAGGATTTAACTATTATGTCTTATGTTGCTATAAGCATTGATATACATGTGCCACTGTAGTATGATGTATCTTTGGGGAAAATACCTAGAAGGACGATAGCTAGATCATATAGAATCTCTAATTTTTGTTCTTTGAGAAATGTCCATGCCCATTTCCATAATCATTGTATTAGTTTACATACCCACCAAAAATATAAGAGGGTTGTTTTTTATACCATAGCCATCCCAGAATTTGTTTTTGTTTGATTTTTTAATGATTGTCATTCTTTCTGGTGTAAGGTGTAAATTAGTGTTGTTTTACTTGGTATTTCTCTAATGACCAGGGATGTTGAAAATTTTTTCACTTATTTAAGGCCATTTGTATTTCCTACTCTGTGAAGTATCTGTTCATGTCTCTTGCTCATTTCTTGACTGAGTCTTTAGTTTCATGAATTTTTTTGTGTGTGTTCTTTATATAGTCTAGATGCTGGTCCTCTCTCTGAGGAGTAGCTGGCATAATTCTTTTCCCATTCCATACATTATCTGTTCACTCCACTGAATCTTTTTTTTTTTTTGATACCAGGAATTGAACATGTTTGTCTGGCAGGCACAGTACCCCTGAGCTATATTCTCAGCCTCTACTGAGTCTTTTGCTTACAAACCTTTCTAGTCCGATATAATCCCATTTGTTGATTCTTGCAGTTACTTGCTGTGAGATCGTGTTTCTGTTTAGAGAATCCTTTCCTACACCTAATGTCCTATCTTCTTCATTCCACTCCAAGTTCCTTCTTTGCAGACTCTAGACACTGGGTTTTGGAGATACTGAATTGCTGGCACTCACTGCATTGATATCTTGCCTCACTTGGACATGCTTTATTCACTAGTATGTGGTCTATTTTGGAGAAACTACTTTGTACAGCTGAAAACAACATGTATTCTGTTTTTGTTGGGTGGAACACTCTATATGTCTAGCAAATCTATTTACTTGAAGTTTTGGTTCAAATTTGATACTTCTTTGTTGTTTTTTTTTTAGTTGATCTAGCAGTAATAGAGGGGCGTCAAGATCTCCTACTACAATTATTTTGATTTTTTTTTTGTTGTTGTTGTTCCAGGAATGAAACTTAGGACCTCATACTTGCCAGGCAGGCACTGTGGAGCTGAACTATATCCCCAGTCCATTTATCCACCACAGTTTGTTTTATGAAGTTGTGTGCATCACGGTTTGGGGCTTATATGTTTGTAATTGTTATCTGTTTCTACTGGATAGTTCCACTGACCAGTATGTAATTTCCTTGTTTGTATCTTTTAATCAGCTGTGGCAGGAAATCTACTTTGAGAATAAGATAGCTACTCCTTGTTTTTTGTTTCTTGTTGCATGGAATATTTACTCTGCCCCTTTGATTTTCAATTTACGAATTTCTTTTTGTGTTAAATGTGTTTCTTATACATGGCATATCATTGCATTTTGCTCCATTCTACTAACGTGTCTTTTCTTTTACATGTGTCTTTTCATTGGTGACGTAAGTCCATTTACATTGATAGTTATAATTGATAGATATCAACTTATGCCTGTCATTGTATTAATCTCCTATTGCTATTTGCTTTCTTTTCCTTGTACTTAATTTATATCTTTATCAGAAATATTCCTTTTAATGTAATGTTTATTTGAATTGGAGGAGCTGTGTTTGGAGGATTCTGTAGAACACCTTTTTATATTCAAATCCTTTTAATTCTAGATGAACTGGCTCAATTTAGGCTAAACATTTCTAGTTGAAAGATTTACCTTTAGAGTTGATTCATTGCTTTATCCTAGCAGCTTTTAAATACTCTTTTTGTGTTTTACTCCTGATAGTCCAATTATTCTGTGTCATGAAGTAGTTTTTTTTTCTCTGATCATAGCTATTCAGGGTTCTTTATGCTTCACTGATATATATGTTAAATTCTTTTTCCTTGTCTGGAAGTTTTCTGTTGCTACTTGTGTGAACAGTTATTTTATGGTCTTTGTTCCATCTTTTGATTATTTGCAAATTTTAATTGCTCTTTCATTAAACCTATGAGTCATCTAAAGCTGTTTGATCTATTTTTCATGTCTACTTGTTTTTAAGCTACCTCTCATTAACTTATTCCTGACCATAGCCCTCTCCCCTAGTTCTGACATTCTGTCTTGACCAGATTGGTTGTTTCTGCTACCCACACTTTCAATCATGTTTTTAATCTCCTGGCTTTCTGTTTGGAACTTTCCCATGGACTCCAAATCTTTCTTGTACTTGGCACTCATATTCTGCATCTCTTCCTTTAGCTCCACTGGCTGTTTATTACCGCCTTCTCTAGTCTTGCTGATTTTTTGCTTCATTACCATTATGTGATTACTTATATCTTCTTTAAATTCACAAAGCACTTTGTGAAACTTTTTTACCTCTTTTGGCATTGTTTTAGAACTCTCTGCTTTGCATCTGGTTACATTCTTCCCCTAGTATTCTCCTATACTTATTTTGAAGAAGTTATAAGTTTTTGGAAGCATTTGTTTTGCCTATTCACTTCATGGTTCTACTGTGTGTGTGTGTGTGTGTGTGTGTGTGTGTGTGTGTAAGGTTTAAAAGTTGTTTAAATTAGAAAGACTTTTTTGATACTATGGAGAACTTTTTAGATAATGTCTGCTTCTCAGTGACACACTTTGGATATGGCTAACTATAGTTCTTCATCTGAGTCCAAATATCCACCACCTCCATTAATTTGGGAGGGGTGGGTACAGTGTATTTTGCCCACTACTTGGTTCTCCTGGAATGGACCACAGTATTGATCATGGCACAAAGACAATCCAGATATTGTTATACAGAAAAAAGCAATTAATAGCATTAACAACTTGCCACCCTGGCAATTGTGACAAAATTAACAATGACAGAGTCAAAAACAAAGTGAATATTGATGTAAGAACCAAAAATGCACAACTCTTAGCAGTAACAAAAGAATAATAATTATAGCATAAGCACAAAGACCAACTTAATACTGACATTCAGTAAATATCTACCAAATGCAACAACAGCTCCAGTAATTAGAGAAAAGAATTAAGCTATAATAGCAGACTTTTCTAAATATTTAAAGATTACTAAAGCTTAATGACTATACTAGTAAAGAGAGAGATGGTGGGAGATGGGATAATGAAAAAGTAAAATTTTTGAAGTAAATGAAAAATGAAACGTAGGGAATACTGAGAAAAAGAATCTTATTAAGGATTACAGAAAAATTAGTAAAATTAAAGTAGCAGAAAAGAACAAATAAGAAAAAGAAAGAAGAAAACACAGAGCAAATTAAAGAAATAAAAAGAAAAATCATAAATTAAAATAAAAATAACTCCTATCATAAAGAACTAATAAAAAATTAATGAGCCCAAAATATTTCCTTGTTTTTGAAAGAGTGGTGTCTTTCCACAAACTGCAGTATCTGAATCTGTCAGTAAGGGGGACGGACACTAAGTCACTTCTAAAACATTTTTTGTTTTCTCACTGATATTATTGTGTGTGATTATTGGATACTGCTCCATCTTTATTGCTGAACATGGTCTGTCAATGGAGTCCAACCTATGCTTGTAGCCACTCCGGGAACTCAAACTTTCCATATCCGTCTGTGTACCTCAAGTCAGTTTTTTCAGAGACACCACTATGTACAGGGGTATCATGGCAAATTTTTTTGAAAGACATGTTATGGAAAATGTAGAATGCCAAAGTTTATTTTTAGAAGTATATCTATTAGTGAATTATTAATTTTAACTTTATGAATTTAATCTTTTTTTTTGATACCAAGGATCAAGCTCACTACCTCATGTTTTCCAGGCAGGCACCTGTGCTGCTGAGCTAAACCTTCGGTCCTATCAGTTTAATTATTTTAAATAATGTATACTTAATGGGAAAATAAAATATCAATAAAATAAATCATTAAATTTTTAATAAGTAATGAATGTTTAGAATAAATATCAACATTTTCAATATCAACCGATTACCTCTTACAAGATTCAAAAAGTAACAGAAATAATTCCTATGTAAACTAAAATGAAAACTCAAATAAAACTCTACTACAGAAATAATCTTTGCTTCAATTATCACACTTAAGGCAATGTTCACCCATGAAAGCATCGTGTTCACTACACAAGTCTTATTTACACTGACAACATGTGTGCTTAACTTTCATTTCCTGCTTCACAAGCCAAACTTACCACTTCTCTTTTCTTTCTTTTTTGTCACAGCTTCCCATTATATTACACAATGTGCACTTAACAGGAATATGAAATCTCAACGAAGTGAAATGTCAAATATATTCTGAGTGTTTAGAATAAGCACCATTCTTTACATCAACTATTTATTAGCTTACTAAATCTAAAACTTAACAAAAGAAATTAATTTCCCTGTGAAATACAGTGAAAATACAAATGAAACTCTACCACAAAAATAATCTTTACTTCAATTATCACACCTAAGGCAGTTTTCACACCTGAGAACAGCATGTTTCATACACAAGTATCGCTTACACTGATAGTACATGTCTTTCATTTTCTTGGTTTTTTTCTTGTTTATTTGTTTTATGGTAGTATATACTTCACATCTTACTGGTTTTCCTGCTTTCTTAGGTGATTCTTGTGATGTTTCATGTATCTGTTCTACAGCCTGCTCCAGAATTGTTTTGCAGAGTTCTTGGCACAGATACATACCTTCTTTCTCTGTTGTAACTGATCAGTTCCAGTCTCAATAATCGAAGAAAATTTCTCCATTGTATTTTGTGCTTGTTATTTTCTCTATGAACCATTAAACTATTTATGCCTAACACATTTAAGATTTAGCAAAACACAACCATTGCCCAACACTTTGTGCTTTGAGTAGCGTCACAATTGCTGCATAATGTATCAACATCTACTCCGCCTTTCATTTTGTTATAAAATGTGACCATTTCTGGCTTCATTTATGGTTAAGGATTCATTATCAATTTTTTGTTTGTTTATTTTGAGACAAGATCTTATACTCCATGCTAACCTAGAACTCACTGTGTAGCACAGCCTGTCCTTGAACTCACAGGATCCTCCTGCTTCAGCCTCACTGTGCTAGGGTTACAGGCATGCAACACCATGCCCACCTTCACTATCAATCTTATCATCATTGTGTGATGTGGAAATAATCAATACTGTTTTGTTTCTCTTCAGCATATAGGTCAATATTGTCTTTCTGGAATCCAAAGATTGTACTATACATTTCTCTATTGTGAACTTGCAACAATTTTTCAGGAATCTGCTTTGTGCTTGTGAATAGTTCTTGTGCTAGTCATTTGTTCTTTTTTTTTATTTAAGTGAAAAAGAAAGAAAAAAAGACATATATAACAAAGACAACAAACAAAAGAGACAAACAAATGACTAGAGTAAATGCACAACAGTAACATTGCAGGTTTACAAAACAGGATGATAGAAACTTGACAATGGTTACAATACTGTGTATTGTTATCTTCAAAATGGTTACTTACATTAACAGATATAGACATGTAAAACTGATCCAATCATATGAGTATTAATTGTTCTTACTCAATAATGAATACATTCAGCAGTGTGTTCATTTTAGGTATCTTACATATACATATATACAGATTTATATCTTTTCCTTTTCCCTTTTCTCTTTCCCCCTTTTCCCTTCCCAATTACTTTTGCTCTTCAAGTTGCTTTTTACCCTTACATAGTATTTATTATAGATTTTGGATGATATATGCTTTTTCCATTTCTTACACTAGGGAGACAATATGGTATTTACACATGTTGGTTTGATTTATCTCACTTATGAGTATGGTCTCAAGTCACGACCATTTACTTATAAAAGTCTCAATGCAATCTTTCTTAATAGCTGAGTAGTGCTCCATTGTATGAAAATACCACATTCTTTTTGTCCAGTCTTTGATTGATGGGCACTTCGGTTGTTTCCAAAATCTGGCTATTACAAATTGGGTTGCTATAAACATGGGTGCACAAATATCACTGTGGTATGATGTTTTCAATTCTTCTGGGAAAATGCCCAGAAGTGGGATAGCTGGGTTGAATGGCATCTCTAATCCTCGCTTCCTGAGGAATCTCCACACTGATTTCCAGAGTGGTTGCACCAGTCTACACTACCACCAACAGTGGAGAAGAGTTCCCTTTTCCCCACAGCCCCTCCAGCATTTGTTGTTGGTTGAGTTTTTAATCTTGGCCATTCTTTCTGGAGTGAGATGGAATCTCAGTGTTGTTTCAATTTGCATTTCCCGAATGACCATTGAGGTTGAACATTTCTTCATATATTTATTTGCTGTTTGTATTTCTTTCTCTGAGAAGTCTGTATTCATCTCAGATGCCCATTTTTGGATTGGGTCCATGAATTTTAGGGGCCTGATTTCTTTTAATTCTTTATATGTTTTAGATAGAAGTCCTTTGTCTGATGGACAATTGGCTAAGATATTTTCCCAGTTCGTGGGTTTGCTTTTCACTCTGTTGGAGATTTACTTTGACATGCACAAACTTTTTAGTAAGATGAGATCCCAGTTGCTGATTCTGGGAACTGTTTCCCGTGCAATTTCATTTTTGTTCATGAACTCTCTGCCTACTCCATTGTCGTCAAGATTTTTACCTACTCTGTCTTCTAGTAAGTTTAGTGTCTCTGTTTTTATATTCAGATCTTTGATCCATTTTGACTTTATTTTAGTGTATGGTGATAAGCATGGATCTAGTTTTAGTTTATGGAATATAGCAAGCCAGTTTCTCCAGCACCGTTTGTTAAAGAGGTGGTCTTTCTTTCAATGTGACTGTTTGGTCCCTTTGTCAAAGATGAGGTGGCTGAGTGTGTTTGTAGTTGTGGTTGTATCTTCTAATCTATTCCATTTGATCTTCAGGTCTGTTTTGATTCCAGTACCATGCTGATTTTATCACAGTACCTTTGTAGTATAGTTTCAAGTTGGGGATTGTGATGCCTCCTGCCTTCCCTTTGTTGCCCAGAGTTGCCTTTGCTATTCTAGGTCTTTTCTGGTTCCAGATGAATTTCAGGAATGGTTTCTCTAGCTCTGTGAGGTAGGCAGGTGGTATTTTGATTGGGATTGCATTGAATCTGTATAATAATTTTGGGAGAATGACCATTTTCACGATGTTTGTTCTTCCTATCCATGAAGAGGGAATATCTTTCCATTTTCTGAAATCTTGTTCGATTTCCTTCTTCAGAGTAATATAATTTTCATTGTATAGATCTTTTACTTCCTTTGTTAGATTGATTCCTAAGTATTTCATTTTTTTGAATGTTATAGTGAAGGGTGTGTTTTCCCTTATTTCTCTCTCAGTGACTTTGTTGTTTGTGTACAGGAATGCTATTGATTTTTCAGTGTTCACTTTGTATCCAGCTACATTACTGAATTTGGTTATTACTTCTAGAAGTTTTCTAATGGTTTTTGGGGGTCTTCTATGTAGAGTATCATATCATCTGCAAATAATGTTAATTTCACTTCTTCCTTTCCTATCCTTATTCCCTTTATTTCTTTCTCTTGTCTGATTGCTCTGGCTACTATTTCCAGGACTCTATTGAATAGGAGTGGTGATAATGGACCTCCTTGTCTTGTTCCTGATTTCATGTTGAAAGTTTTCAGTTTTTGTCCATTTAGTAAGATGTTGGCTGTTGGTTTATGATATATAGCTTTTATCAGGTTGAGGTAGAGACCATCTGTTCCAATATTCTGTAGGGTTTTTATCATGAATGGGTGTTGAATTTTGTCCAAAGCTTTTTCTGCATCTATTGAGATGACCATGTGGTTCTTGTCCTTGGCCCTGTTGATATAGTGTATTACATGTATTGATTTCCGTATGTTGAACCATCCCTGCATTCCTGGGATGAATCCCACTTGATCATGGTGTATAATGTTTCTGATAACTTGCTGTATTCTATTTGCCAGTATTTTATTAAGGATTTTTGCGTCTATGTTCATTAGGAAGATTGTCCTGTAGTTTGCTTTTTTGGCTGGGTCTTTCTCTGGTTTTGGTATTAGGGTAATACTTGTTTCCAGGAATGAGTTAGGGAGACTTGCTTCCCTTTCAATTTCATTGAAGAGTGAGCAGTGTTGGCATTAAATCTTCCCTAAATTTCTTATAGAATTCAGCAGTGAATCCATCAGGGCCCAAGCTTTTCATTGTTGGTAGGATCTTAATTACGTTTTCAATTTCATAAGCTGATATTGGGTTATTCAGCAGCTTTACATCTTCTTGATTCAGCTTTGGTAATTCATAAGTTTCTAGGAATCTGTACCTTTCTTCTGTGTTATCAAATCTATGTGAGTAAAGGTTTTCAAAGTAGGTGTTGATGATCTTCTGTATTTCCACTGGGTCAGTAGTGATTTCACCCTTTTCATTTCTTATTGCATGAATCTGAGTTTTTTCTTTCCTCTTCTTGATAAGGTTGGCGAGGGGTTTATCAATTTTATTTACTTTTTCAAAGAACCAACTCTTCGATTCATTAATTCTTTGTATTGGTTTCTTAGTGTCAATTGTATTAATTTCTGCTCTAATATTGATAATTTCCTCCCTTCTTTGGGCTTTGGACTTGACTTGCTCTTCTTTTTCTAGAAGTTTGAGGTGCAACATTAGGTTTTTTATGGGTGTTCTGTCCATTTTTCTGATGTGGGAGTTTAGTACTATAAATTTCTCTCTGAGGACTGTTTTCATTGTATCCCACAGGTTCCGGTAATTTGTATTTGCATTTTCATTCAATTGTAGATATTGCTCAATTTCTTCTTTAACTTCTTCTGTGGCCCATTGGTTACTTAGGAGAGTATTATTTAATTTCCATGTGCTTATGCACTTATTGTAGTTTTTTTGTCATTCATTTCCAATTTTACTGCGCTATGGTCAGATAATAAGCATGGAATTATTTCGGTTCCTTCACATTTACTTAAGCATGTTTTGTGGACCAGTATGTGATCTATTTTCCAGAGTGACCCATGTGCAGCTGAGAAGAATGTGTATTCTGATGTTGATGTGTGGAATACTCGGTACACATCTACTAGGTCCATTTGTTCCCAAGTTTGATTCAGTTCTGTTATTTCTTTGCTGATGTTTTGTTTGGTTGATCTGTCTCTCTATGACAATGGGGTGTTAAGGTCCCCTGTTATAACTGTATTATTGTTCATTTGGTTTTTAATGTCTATTAAGAATTGTCTTACATAGTTGGGTGCTCCCACATTCAGTGCATATATATTTATGATTGTAATCTCTTCCTCTTGAAGTTTTCCCCTCACAAGTATGTAGTGACCTTCTTTATCTCTTTTGATCATTCTCGGTTTGAAGTTTGCATTGTCTGCAAACATAATAGCTACCCCTGCCTTTTTCTGGGTTCCTATGGCATGGAGTATTGTTTTCCAGCCTTTGATTTTTAGTCTGTGAATTTCCTTTTGAGTGAGATGTGTTTCTTGTACACAGCATATTGTTCGGTTTTGTTTCTTAACTCACTCTGCTAGTCTGTTTCTTTTTATAAGTGAGTTGAGACCATTTACATTGATTGATATAACTGATATGTACTGGCTCATCCCTGTCATGATATCTTTCTGTTGTTGGTTTTCTACATTTTCTGTTTAATTATTTGCCCTGCTTAGTGGTTTCCTTTTGTTGTTGTTCTTAAGATTGTGCTTGTCTTTGTCTCTTTCTAGAGTGTCTTTCAGTAGTCTTTGTAGTGTTGTTTTGGTGGCCATAAATTTTTTCAGTTTTTCCTTGTCATGAAAGTATATTATTTCTCCTTCAATTTTTAAGGATAGTTTTGCAGGGTACATCAATCTGGGTTTAAAGTTATTTTCTTTCAGGATTTGAAATACTTCACTCCAAGCTCTTCTTGACTTAAGAGGTTTGTGTTGAGAAGTCTGCCATGATTCTGATAGTCTTTCCTTCATAGGCGATCTGTTTCTTTTCTCTGACAACTTTTAGTATTTTGTTCTTGTGCTGTATTTCTGATATCCTTATTATTATATATCTGGGTGAAGATTTATTTTGGTTATAGTTAATTGGGTTTCTATATGCCTCAGTTAGCTGTATTTCAGATTCTCTTCCCATGTTTGGAGAGTTTTCTGCTATTATTTCTGTGAATAGTCTTTGCAGGTCATTAGTATTGACCCCTGCTTTTTCATTTATGCCTATTAATCTTATGTTACTTCTCTTGGCATAGTCTTGCAGCTGTTGAATTGTTTCTTGGTTCCTTACTATTTTTAAGAGATCTTTTCTTTTGTGGCCATGATCTTCCATGCTGTCTTCAAGATCTGAGATTCTATCTTCAGCTTCATTTAAGCTGTTTTTCAATCTTTCCATGGAGTTTTTCATTTCCTGCATTTCCCTTTGAATCTGTTTCATGCATTCTATTTGTGTCTTATATTGTTCATTCAAAGTTTCGATCATTTTCTTAAGTTCTTCTATTTTTTATCTTGCTCTTCTTTAGATACACACATTTCTTTAATAACGATTCTCATGTCATTTTCTAGCTGAGAGAATATTTCTGATTTGAATTTCTCTGTAACTTCATCGAGCTGTTTTTTTACTGCATTTTCTATCATTTCAGAAAGTTCGTTTGTGTGATTCCCACTATCTTCCATTTCAGGGTCTCTTGGGTTTGTTCTTAGTGGGCTGGGGGACTGAGACTTTCTCTTGGTCTTTTATTTTGTCATTTTCTTCTAAAACCTATGTGGCTGTGTGTCTGCAATGTTGACCGGGCATTCCCCTTAGGGTCGTGTTGAGTCTTGGGTTGTGCTGAGTCGTGGGACCCTGTAGAGCCAGATCCTGTGTGCTGCCAGTGAGGTTGGCCTCTCGGGGCATGTGGGTGGAGCCTCTGCCTTAACTGGGTGGGGGCTCTCGGTCCCAGGGAGCTAGGCAGAATGTACCCCAGCATATGATGCCACCCAGACCCTGAGTCTAGCTGCAAGGAGTTCAGAGCAACAACTGTGCCAGGGCAAACCTTGGCGAGTCAGAGGCCTACAGTGCTGGGGCCTTGGTCCTGGCTTGGCGGGGGCCTGCAGTCTCTAAAATGCGGTGCACACAAGCCTCTCCCCTGAAGTATGGAGCTCGTGCGCACTCTGCACTCTGGTGGTGGGGAGCCCAAGCTTTCCAAGGTCCTGCAGCTATGTTGGTCAGTCCCTGATGAGCAGCTCTGGAGTCCTGGGCTGAGCTGGGCTGGGCTGCATACCTCTGTGTCCTGCGAGGCTGGCCAGGAATTCCCCTGAGGGTTGCACTGAGTCTTGGGTCGCGCTGAGTCGCGGGACCCGGTAGAGCCGGATCTTGTGTAACTATTTGAAATAGGTGCAACAAGTCTGTTTGCAAAGCCATGTAATTTATTACTGTACAAGTAAAGGTACAGTGGCTGAGTTTCAGGATAAATTTCTAAATCCAAGGTGTAAAATGTCTTCACATTTAGCAGGTCATATGCTTTCATACCATATTTAGAAGATTTTTTTGGCATATATTGCTGAAAACTTCAGCAACCACAATATGATGCAAGTTATTCATCAGTTGTTTTTTATTCAGATAGTGCATAAATTACTTGACGGTTCAAAACAAAGTTTTCTAAAAATAGGCAAATATCCAAATTTTTGTATGTTTTTTCATTCTTGGTATTTTTGTCATCAAAATGCAGGTAATTTTGAAGAAAATTAAGTCTCTTGAGTGTCATTATTGTTCTAAAAGTCTCAATGTCACATTTTTCACTTCACAAATATTTTAGATTCTGATTATTAGAATGATAAGGCCCTTCTATGAAGTTTTTTAGTTCAGTTAGTGAGGTGTCATGATGAATATATTTTTGAGTATTACAATTAATGCATATAGTATGTTTACATGTACTTCATTTTTAGTATATTTCAAAAACATCTTATACCATATCAACCATTAAAAAAAATTTCCAACACTGAATCACAGTGTTGACATTCTGTCCAACAGCTTCCACCCCTGGCAAGCACCTAATTAGTTCTAATGTTCGATGTTTCAGATATACTTGATGATTTTGTAGAATTTTGACTAATTGAATATTTATTTACATTAGTGTTTTCTTTCTCATGTGATACAAGGTCTTCATTCTGTACTTCTCTACCTGAAATATCTTGCTAGTTTCTTTGGCTTACATGATCTGAATGATTGTGGGTAGACAAGTCATCTGATGACTCACTTTTAACCTCCTTCCAAAATTGAAAAATTTGATTTTCATGTGATATTTTACTGAGTTGGGCTAATTATACAATAAAAAGAAAAACATGTAATAAAAAGTTATAAATACACAAAATGTAACACGGTGCATAATATGAATAATACTCATCTCTTTACACTTCGACACATGTGCTACACCTTGCTGTTCATCATATCATGTGGGTCAATAACAATATTGCTTTGTACATTCCCCTAGCACAGTTCCTGAGAAATATGACCATCTACTGTTGTGCTGAAGTACATATTTTCAGAAGAAAATTATGGCAGGTGTGTCTCTTACCTACCTATGATGTCCCTCAGGCACTATCTGTACACCACAGAATGTGACAACCCTCCACCCAGAGTCTTATCCTATCTCTTGTCTGTAAATAGGCGAAGCAAAGAAACCATTGAATTTTGTGTTGATTTAGGCAGCATCCTGGGTTGGAGAGGAGTCATGCAGTCTGCTGGACTTAATGCCAGCACTTTCAGACTCAGACCTTCTTGAAACTACAGTTGCCCAGTGTGGCTTCTCTCATCACCAAGTATAGGCTTCTCTGCATTCTTCCTGAATGGAGCCTAAATTTCACAAGGGTCTATGTCTAGCCCACACTCTCTCCACTTTCCCAAAATGGCTTCTGATTGAACCCTCTCAAATATAGCAGGTTCTGCACTGCATTTTGTCTCCTACTATAACCCGCTTTTTAAAGAAGTCACTTACAGAGTAAAATATGCTGTTTTTGCAATTAATAAGAACTGCAAGATTTTCTCAGGTCTAGTACTGTCAGCCCAGTCTGTCATTTCCCCATGGAGGTGCTGTCCCTGTTACCATGTGGTGGATCTGGCACATAAATTGCAAGCTAACTACTCTAAACGTGAAATATTAAAGTTATTTACATGACAGCAGTAAGTGAATTTAGTCTTCGAATTATTAAGAATTCATCACTTTGGTTATATGGATGTTTACCAAAGACTTCTGAATTTTTAAAAAGTTTTTGTTACTTTTTTCACAGTCTGTCTTTTCCTCTTTTCACTATATGATCATCAGGAAAACACTCTTTCTAAATTAAACAAAACCAAAATTTTAAGTGACTCAGTGCACAAATCTTGTCCTCCGAATCTCCACCAACAACTCCAAATAGAAACATTATGAGGCTGGAGATGTAGCTCAGTGGTAAAGCACTTGCCTAGCATGCACAAAAACCTGCTTTACACCCCTCAGCCAAGCAAAAATATTGAAATGAAAAATCCTCCATACACAATATTTAACCACATATTTTTGAACTTTCCATTGCTAGTTTTGCTATGTGAAATCCTGTACTTGAAAATAGTTCTGTATTTGTTCAACAGTTAGCTTAAATTTTTATTACTGTGAAAAAATAGCTGAAGTAAACAATTTAAAAGAAGAAACAATTTATTTTGGCTATGGTTTCAAAGGTTTCACCTCATAGTCATTGGCCCTGTAACTACAGGCTTATGACTAGGCAGAACATTGAGGCAAAGCTGCTTGCCAGTCACCTCACTGTATCAGGGAAGAAAAGAAAGGGTCTGAATCCCAGTATGACCTTCAAAGGAACATCTCACAGTGACCTAAACTCCTTCCACTAGGACTCATCCCCTAAAGGCCCCAACACCTCCCAACAATGCCCTTACCTGGTGGATGTAGCTTTCAACACATAAGCTTTTGTGGGACAACACAGATTCAATTCACAATACTCTTCTTCTGAATTTAGTTTCTTTCTTCCTTTCACTTGTATCTTGGGAAAAATAGAGGATTTTAACTAGAAACACTAAAGATTTAACTTGACAGACTCAGTTCAAGTTCGCAAAAACTTATCTACATTCTCCTCCCAGGATTTCAATATTAGTTTATATTTTTTGATAAAAGACATGATTTTCTTTACATGTAAATATTGTATCACTCTCTAATATTGGCAAGGCATTCAATTTGAGTTTTTGCATGCTCTATTCTCCAGTGCCATGGCTATTAGAATCTATTCAAGCACAATGTGTTAAGGCTGAGGCATCAAAAGGAAGCTAACCTATGTATAGATCTTCTAAGCCACTTAGTTCAAATAAAAAACATATTGTGATTCAGTTGACTCAAACACTACACTTAGTGGCCTTCAAAAGGCCCACATCCCCATGACCACATGAAATTTTGGGGAAATATCCAGACACAAAACATAACATTCCAACCCTGGTTCCCCAAAGACTCATGCACATTCTTTATGCAAAAGACATTTAGCCCATCTCAAACAGTTGCCAAAGTCCTAATAGTTTCAGCATTGCTGAAACTTCCAAGTCCCGAGTCTCCTCCAAGATCTAAAGCAAACTCTTAACAGTAATCCCTGTACAAATGAAAACAATGTTAAACACTTCCAACATTCAATCGCATAAGATAAACATTACCATTCCAAAGGGTACAAACAGGGGGATACGAAGGAATGGGATCAAAGGAAGTCCAAAATTCAGTAGGGAAAACATTAAGACCTGGAGTTTCACATTCAGCATCTGAAGGAATCTGGTTGTGAGCTCCAAAAGGCTTGAGTGACTCCACCCCCATGGCACTTCTGGTGGTTTTAGCTCCCAAAGCTTTTTTCTTTTGCTGGCTTTTCTCCCTCCTTGGAAGTTTCCTTAGACAATCCGTCACGCTGGTTTTTTCAAATTTCTGGGTTCTCCTTTGCATCTTTTGCTTCACATTCACAGCTTCATACACTGTCTTCTCAGGAGGACACTGCCAACCTCTGAGGCCTTTGGAAATCAGAGTAGAAGCTTTTTTCACCTCAGAACCTCTTGTATTCTGTATGTACATAAAACTAGTGCCACATGGATGATGCCAAGCTCTGCTTCCAATTGGAGCAGTAGCCAGGCTTTCCTCTTGCGTGACTATAGGGATTGAGTGCCTGGATTGCTGAGCACTCTGAACCTGATTGTGAGGAACAAATTCTCTATGCCACTGCCATTCTAGAACCTGGTACAGCTACTATTTTGGAATCTTGTGTGGCCTCTGCCACCATTCTGTAACATGGGGCTCCGTGGCTTTCTCCTCAAAGCAAAGTCTTTTACTTCTGCAGTTTTGAGGTTGCAAAGGTTGGAGACACATCCCTTCCTGTGATGTACCCGGGCCATCTTTTCTATTCTTTTGTTCTTTCTCAGTAGTCAAAATCTCAGCTCTACCTTTACAGTCCACAGCTTTACTGGAGTTTCCTTCTGGCCAAACGCACAGCATTTTACATCATCCTACTGGGCTCTTTGCTCTTTATTTGAAACATTAATCTGGTAAAAACCCTCAACAATAGCCATGCCACTACCTCAACATCCAACTGTCTTGAAATTTTTTTCTGCCAGATTAACTAGTCCACCATCATTAATCTCAATCTCAGGTAAAATCTCTGAACAGGAGTGAAATACAGAGAATCTTTCTGCCAGTAACCAATGCAGAACTTCTTCCCAGGATAAACCTCCTGAACCTGGTCTTTACTGGTTTTCTGGACATCTGGGCTCTTACCAGGATCTCCCGTACAGAATAGCCTAAACCATTCCAGGGCTACTCTTTCAGATGAAATCTCCAAATCTTTCCAAACTGTTCCCACAAGCCATTTTCAAAGGCTCTTGAACCACATGACCAGATATAGTGATAGCAATGAGCCCACTCTCAGTACCAAATTTTGTCTTGGTTACTTTTTTCTCATTGCTGGAACAAGATACCTGATGCCCAAAAAGGAAGGAAGGGAAGGTTTACTTAGCTTACATTTTGTAGAGTTTTCAGTCCATACTTACCTGGCTCCAAGATAGAGTGACAGATGGAAGAGTGGCAGCCATTCACAGCAGCTGCAAGAGACAAGTGTGAAAGGAAAAAAGAGGAGCAAGCCTCTTTCCCTATCTTATATTGTATACCAGCTAACTGCCCCTGGGCAGGTGTACCAATCACACCACCAATCCCAGCACTGGACAGTGAACCAATCACAAACACTAGACTCAGCCATCATCCATGACCATATGAGGCTTGGGGGGACATCCAGACCATATGAGGCTTGAAGGGGGGACATCCAGACACCAACCATAACATCTAGTTTTGGCTTTTAGAGGAATTTCCACACTGATGTCATAGTGGTGTTACATTCCCACCAACAATGTAAAAGGTTCCTTTTTTCCTGCAGCCTCTCAATAATTTGTTATTATTTGATGTCTTAATGATAGGCATTCTTCCCACAGTAAGGCAAAATATCAGTTATTTTAATTAGTATTTCTCTAATGGCCAGAGATGATGTACATTTTTCAAGTATTTCCTGGCCATGTGTACTTCTTTTTCTAAGAAGTATCTATTAATTTTAGTGACTTATTTTTCATTTGATCTTTTATATTGAAGGGTCTAATTTTTAAAGTTCTTTATATATTCCAGATACTAGTCTTCTGTCCAGGAAATAGTTGGCAATTTTCTTCCATTTTTTAGAGTGTCTCTGTTGTTTGTTTCCTTTGCTTCACTTGATATGATCTCATTTGTTGTTCTTCATACTAAGTCTTGCACAGCTAGGGTTCTTTTCAGGAAATTCTTGCCTGCATCTATGTCTTTTACAGTTTTACCTATTTTAGCTCCCAGAACACCGTTTCTGTTTTAACATTTAAATTTTTAACTATTTTTATTAGTTTAGTACACAAGGAGATATATGGATCTAGATTAAATATTCTACATGTGCATAGCAAGTTTTCCAGCACCATTTGTCAAAGAAGCTGTATTATCTACAGCATATATTTTTGGCCCCTTATGAAACATCATGGCTGAGTATGCCTAGGATTATTTCAGCATTCTCTATTCTGTTCCACAGATCCACATGTTTGCTTTTCTACTAGTGTAATGCTGTTTTATCACTGTAATTTTGTACAATTTGAAATACAAATTGTGATGTCTTCTTGCTTACTTCTTGTTGCTCAGGACTGTTTCTGTGATTCTGGGTCTCTTATGGTTCCATATGAAATTTGGGACTATTTTCTCTAGTACTGTAAGGAATGCTGTTAATATATTGTTTGGGATTGCATTAAATCTTTATATCAGTTTTGGGAGCATGGCTGTCTTGAAAATATTAGTTCTACATATCCAGGAATAGGGGATGACATCCCATTTTCTGATGTCCTCTTCAATCTCCTTGTTCAGAACTGTATACTTTTTACTGCAAAGGTCTTTCACTTCCTTGGCATGTTAATTCCCAAGTATTCATTTTTTCTTAATGCTGTTGTTAATGGCATTGTTTTCCTAGTTTCTTTCCAAATTAGTTCATTAATCTGTATAGGAATGCTATTGTTTTTCTGTCTGTTGATTTTGTATTCTACTACATTACTTAATTAGGTTATTAATTATAGAAATATTTGGTGGAATTTTTAAGTCTTCAATATAGAAGAATATGTGATCTGTGAGTAGTATTAATTTGAATTTTTCCTTTACTATACATATCCCTTTCTTTTCTTTCTATTACCTAATTGCTGTGGCTAATATTTCATGTACTATATAGAACAAGAGTAGTGATAGTAGGTGTCCTCTTCTTTTGCATGACTTTAAAGGGAAAATTTTTAGCTTTTACTCATTTAATAAATGCAGACTGTAGGTTTGTCATTCATTAGTGACTTTTTATCATATTGAGTTTATGTCCTACTCTAACTGTTTTCTTCAAGATTTGGATTCTGTCAAGTGGCTTTTCTGCAGCTATTTAGATTGTGTGGTTTTTGTTCTTTCTTCTTTTTACGAGGTGTATTACATTTACTGACGAATATGTTGAAAATTCTTTGCATCATTGTCATAAACCCTACTTGGTGATGATGTATGATCTTTTTTATGATTTATTGCATTCTGTTTTCTAGTATCTTTAGGATTTTTACATCTCTGTTGATTAAGTCCAGTGGCCTCTAGTTCTTTTTTTTATTGCTTCTTTGTATGTTTTCTGAATCAGTCTAATGCTAGGTAAGAGCAATAACTTCAGGAGTACTTCTTTTCTTTCCATTTCATTAAAGAATTTGAGGACTATTGGATTTATATCTTCCCTGAAGTTCTTGTAGAATTCAGAGGTGCGTTCACCAAATCCTGGACTTTTCTTGATAGGTATTTTTTTCTTACTGCTATTATTTCATTTTCTGTTATTGGGTTATTCAGGAGTTTTATACCTTGTTCAGTTCTAGTAATTCATATTTACCTAGTTTTCATGCGTTTCTTTTGGATTGTTCAACTTATTGGAGTATAGATTCTCAATTTAGTTACTTATAATCTTGACTTCAGTAGTGCCCAATGTTATTTCATCTTTTTCGCTTCTAATTGGATTGATTTGGGTTTTTTCTTACTTTTTTGGTATGATTGTCTAAGTGCTTGTCTACTTACTTTATTCTTATGAAGAACCACCTTTTCAATTCCTTGCTTGTTATTTTTGTCTCCAGTTCACAAATTTCTGCTCTGATCTGTACAATTTTGTTCCTTGTCCTAGCTTTGGATTTGGATTGCTCTTGTCTTTCTATGACCTTGAGGTTCATCATTAGGTTATTTACTTGGGTTTATTCTGTTTTTCTGATTTGGATATTCACAGCCATATACTCCTTTTTTAGGTCTGCTTTCCTTGTATCCCATATGTTCTAATATTTTGTCCTGGCATTATGGTTTGATCTAGAAGTTGTCTAAACTCTTCCTTGATTACTTCTTTAACCCACTGATTACTCAAGTGAATGGTACATAATTTCTATGAATTTGCATAATTATGGTGCTATTTTTATTTTACCATGGATTTCATTTCACTATGATTTGATAATATACATGGGTTAATTTCAATTATTTTGTATTTAATTAAAACATGCTTTATGATCTAGTACATGATGTATTTTGGAGACAGTTCCACATGCTGCTTAGAAGAATGTAAATTCTGTTGTTGGGTGCAACATTCTGTACGTAGCTATTAGGTTTATTGTTCAAAGATTTAGTTCAACCCTAATATTTCTTTGTTCTTATTTTGTGCAGTTGATCTATTTGTGACAATGTGGTATTCAAGTCTCTCACTATAATTCCATTGATGTTTATTTATTTTACATCTAGTAGTGTTTGGGTTTTTTATTTTCAAGGGAATAAAACAAAACAATAAAACAAAACAAAACAGTGAGAACGATATTGGATTTCAAAAACAAGACAGAAAGAAATCTGCCATAGTTGCTATATTAAATATTGTTACCCTCTAAATAGATACTCAGACTACCAGCTTTAGGCCTATAATGTCGATCAAACAATACAAGCATTAAGTTGTTTTTTTACTTCAGTTGCTATCATCTCAGCCTGTATCCATCTGAATCAGCTGGTTGCTTACTGGGGGGGCACACTTCTTTTCTCTCAGTTTGTGTGCTGACTGGCTCACAGGAGGGCATGGTTTGGCTTCTTGGTTCCCCTCCCAGGCTGCATAGCTACCTTTGGCTCACAAGAAGGCATGACTTGGATTCTTGGTTCTTCTCCCAGCACATATGACTGCCACTGGCTCATGGGAGGGCACAGGTTGGCTTCTTGGTACTATTGCCAGCCTGTATGGTTGCCACTGGCTCACAGGAGAGTGCTGGTTGGCTTCTTGGTCCTCCTCCCAACCCACGACTGCCAGTGGATCATGGAAAGGTGTTGGTTTGCTTCAGTAGTGTTTGTTTTTTAAGTTTGGGTGTGCTTATGTTCATTGCATATATGTTTATAATTGTTAGCTCTTCTTGTTGAATTACACCCTGAAACAATATATAGTAGCCTTCTTTGCTTCTTCTGATCAATTTAGTTTGAACTCCACTTTCTATGAAAATAGGGTAGTAGAGTTCTAGGAAGTTGGAGAAATGGTGAACAGCAAAGAAACAATCTCTCTATGATTTGTTGCCCAGATGCAATAATATAACAATGTGAGGAACAAAAGGATAGAAGTGACTCCCTGGGACCAAGTAAGGATTTGAAGAGAAAATCGAAGCCCATGGGGAGAATGAAGAGAGAGACTTCAATGTAGAAGAAGGAGGTGGCAAAAGATTCACTGCATGGTAGGTGTAACTTGAATCTGCAATGCATGGTGATTACTAGTGAATCTGGAGGCCTCCACAGAGAAATGCATCAGTGGAACAGAGCAGTGGGCTTAGTAGACTGCAGTGGCTGGTTACTTTTTCAGGCCCAGATGTCCCATAGGAGAAGGCAATTGGCCAGTAGCTATCTTGGAGAGGGGCCAAATGACCTCTCAACTCAGAGTAACAGATGGGTTCATCTAGCAGCTCCTACTGTCAGGGGTGAGACTGCTAAGTTCAAGACAGAAGATGATCAAGGAGCATAGTTCAAGCCATCACGGAGCTGAGTTCAATCCATCAGGAGACACATGGAATGTTACAAGCTGAACAAATCAGGTTCCAGCCTCACAGCCAGGGATAAGCCTGAATTTCAGTGGAACTCAAAAGTGCAGGCTTGATGGGATTATACACTACCTAGTGCAAAATTATGGCTGGTTTCTTAGGATTCATCATGAATCTGAACTTTGACCACTTTGTCTATCAGTGACAGCAGAGGCACAACTTGAGGTGTACATTTTTTTCCTTTGCCCTCAAGTCTTGCTTCTAATCTCTTCCTCTCCTTTTATTTCTATATTTCCCTCCTTTAAATTTTCTCCCCTGAAAGTAAAATTGTCATATTGCGGGGATATTTACTTTATACAATTTTCTCCTCAGTTTTAGATTTTGTTATACAACTACAAATCTTGTTCATATAGCTAATGGTGGTAAATTAAGATACCCAAGTTTGTCATTTTCTAGGCTGTGTTTGATGCTAATGTTATCACTGATTGTACTACTTTAGCTAAGGTAACTTAAGTATTCTAATCACTTGCTCCTCGTTGTATGCCAACCAAGATTGCTGAGAGTTATAAACTACAATATGGACCAGAGCTAAAAAGAAACAAACAAAAGCAAAAAACAAAAAGACTGAAAAGTTAAGAAAACCACACAGTAACTTCTAATCCCTAATGAAATAGAAGCACTAGGATATTGCAACAGACTCAAGATCCAAAAGCCAGTGACACCTGGAAGACATCTCTGAGAAATTTCCTTAGGGCTGTTTATTCTAGTAATAAAGTTACCTACCACAAGCAATTTATATGCACCAAAGCAGGTTTTAACTTAAAAAAAATAGAAATTACAAAGGACAGATGCAAGTCCAGACTTCCAACTTCCCAAAGGCAAACCTAGGAACCCATGAGGTGAAACAATTCAAAAGCCAATCACCTGGAATCTTTGAAGGGTTAACAGTGAAAATACCAAAACAGATGCATGAGGATCAAGAAAATCAAATCAGAAATAATAATTTCCCAGATAACTACAGAGGTGATGACCTAAAGTAGATAAAAAATAAAAGACCTTACAAAAATGATGGAAACCATAAGTGCCCAATATATGAAAGAAGTGGAATCCATGAGACACATTCAAACAGATATTCAGGAGACTAAAAATTCCATCGAAAGTATCCACAGCAGAATAAAACAAAGTGGGGGCAGAATCTCAGACACAGAAGACAGACTTGCAGTTAGCAATCATGAAAGGAAAGATTTCATAAACATAACAAGAGACCATGAAAAATCAATCCAACATCTATTAGATGATGCAAAGAAGAATCACATAAGAATGATCAGAGTAAGCAAAAAAGCAGGTGATAGTGTAAATAACATAAAATATCTGTTCACATAAGCAATGGCAGAAAAAATCTGATATACAGATAAGTTAGGCATACAGTACTCCAATTAGCCATGATAAAAAAACACAACACCAAGGCATAAGTCAAGATTCCAGAAAATCAGCACAGTAAAAGAATATTAAAATATGTTAGTGAAAAGAAACAAGTCACATATAAAGGAAGGTTCATCAGACTCACAGGAGGCTTCTTAACTCAAAACCTTAAGTCAAGTAGAGCTTGAAGCGAAGAATTTCAAATCCTAGAAGAAAACAACCTCCAACCACACCAATGTACCCTGCAGAACTATCTTTCAAATTTGATGGAGAAATAAGATGCTTCTGTTTTACTTTTCTCTTGTTGCAGAGACAAAATATCCAACACCAACGTTTAAGGAAGGAAAGGTTTATTTAACTTGCAATTTGTGGAGTTTTCAGTCCATAATCAACTGATCTAAAGCAGGGTGGTGTGGCACAGGGGCAACAGCTCAAGGCAGCAGAAGATGGCAAAAGAAGCAAGAGCAAAATGGGAATTAACCCAGAAAAATTATATGACGAGCATGAATCAATACATAACAGCCAAAACCATCAATGTAAATGGCCTCAATTCACCAATCATGCAAAACAGACTCACAGAATGGATCAAGCAACACAATCCAACAATATTTTGCATGAATTTAACTAAAAACAGAAATCCATAGACTGAACATCGAAGGTTGGAAAACAATACTCCATTGAGAGAAGATCATGGAAAAAAAACAGGGGTAGGTTTTCTATTTGGAGACAAAGGGAATTTAAAGCCAAGATTGATCAAGAAAGACAAAGAAGGTCACTACATTCTTTTAAAGGGAACAATCCAAGAGTAAAACTTAGCAATCTTAAATATATATGCACAAAATATATCTGCACACAACTATATACAACAAATACTAATGGGCACCAAAAGTCAAAGAAGCACTAATACAATTGTATTAGCTTCATTACCTCACTGTCACAAATTAACAGATCAAATAGACAAAAAATCAACAGTGAAACATCTGAATTAAACAAGACTTTTGAACACATAGATTTAGTAGATGTCTACACAGTGTTGCACCCCACAGCATCAGAATTCAAATACTTGGCACCTGCACAAAGAATTTTCTCCAAAACAAACGACCAAGTAGCCCATTGATAATGCTTAATCAAAAGCAAAAGAATTGAAATTATTTTTTTAATTTTATTTTAAAGATAGTAAAATCCAACAAAACATAACAGAACAAAGTCAATCAGAACAAAACAGTAGAACTGGTACAGAACTTCAAAGCAAGATACTAGGAAAACAATAGCTACTATAGTATATCTTGTTATCTTCAAAATCGTTGACCATTCCATCAGGTATAGTAAAATCAAACCAAAAATAAAACAGAATAAAACCAATAAAAACAATATGAAATAAAGCAAAAAAATAATCAGAATAAAGCAAAGCAGTGAGAACAATATTGGGCCTCAATGACAAGATAGAAGGGAATCCCCCATATTTGCCACATTGCATACTGTCATCTTCCCAAGAGATGTTCAGACCGCTGGCCCCAGGCCTGCAAAATCTACCAAACAATACAAGCATTTAGTTGCTTCATGTACCTTAGTTGCTATCAACTTAGCCGGTCCTCCAAACCAGCAGGTTGCTCACTAGAGGCGAAGGGTGTCCTTGACTCTTAGCCCATGTGCTGGTAGGCTTGCAGGAGGCACATATCTTTCACTTCCTGGAGTCCATGCCAGTCACGCACCATTCACCAGGAAGGCAGGCTAATTGTCTTCTGGTTTGAACCTCCCTGACCCAACACAGCGGGTTCTCAGGAGGCATATCTTTCTCTTCCTGGAGTCTGCACTGTTCATGAGCCACTCACCAAGAAGGCAGGCTAGCTGTCTTCTGGTTGGAGCCTCCCTACCTGATGTGGTGGGTTCTTGGGAGGCACATCTTTCTCTCCCTGGAGTCCAAGCAGGTCATGCACCACTCACCAGGAAGGCAGGCTAGTTGTCTTCTCCAAATTGAAATTATTGCAAGCATATTATCAGATCATAGTGCAATGAAGTTGGAAATCAGTGACAAAAGAAACAAAAAGAACTTCATGAACACATGGAAATTAAATAACACCCTCCTGAACAACCAATGGATCACAGACAAAATTAAAGAAGAAATTAGATAGTTTCTCCAATTAAATGATAATGTCTGTACACCATACCAGAACTTATGCAATGCAATGAAAGTTGTCCTATCAGGGAAATTTATAGCAGTGAATTCCCAGATCATAAAAAAAGATTCAAATAAGCAACCTAATAATAAACCTCAAATTTCGAGAAAAAGAACAACTCAATCTGCAAGCTATGTAAAACATGGAAAATTATATTTATTTATTTTATTTATTTTTTATTTTAAAGGGAAAAAACAAAACAAATGAGAAGAAAGCACATCAGAGCACAGCAATGCAAGCAATGTAGGACTTGAAAACAAGACAACAGGAAATCAAGAGTGGCTACAATAATGACTCTTGTTTTCCCCAAAATAGTTGTCCACACTTTCAGACACAATAAATTTAAGCAAAACAAAATAAGATAAAACTAATCAAAACAAAAGAGTGAAAGTGCTATGGGCCTTCAAAACCAAACAATAGGCAACAAACAACAGCTACATAATGTCTCTTGTTTTCCACAAAATAGCTGTCCATACCTTCACACATATTGAAATCAAATAATAGAAAACAGATTAAAACCTACAAAACAAAGAATAACACAATTCTTAGACTTCAAAACATGATAGGAAATCAGCAACGTTTATCATAATGTCTCATTTTCTTCAAAGTAGCTGTTCATACCATCACACGTGAAAGAGGGGAAATTATAAAGATCAGAGCAGAAATTGTTTGAATGGAGACTAAGAAAGCAGCACACACTGCAGAGGCTCTGAATTCCTTGCAGCCAGACTCAAAGTCTGGGTGGCACCACACTCCGGGGTACGCTCCACCTAGATGCCTGGGTCTGGGTGCTCTTGGCCTCCACCTAGAAAGGCAGAGGCTCCAACAGAACACTCCAGGAGTGCGCCCTCACTAGCTGCACAGATGACCAGCTCTACCCAGTCCCACAACTCAGCACAACCCACCAGGGGAATGCCCGGTCAGCCTTATAGGACACAGAGTCACACAGGTCCCAGAAGAAAATGACAAAATGAAAGACCAAGAGTCGGTCTAAATCCCCAGCCCACAGATAACAAACCCAAGAGACACTGAAATGGAAGACAGTGGGAGTCACATGAATGAATTTTCTGAAATGATAGCAAATTCAGTAAAGAAACAGCTAGATGAAGCTACAGAGAAACTCAAATCAGAACTAACGACTCAGCTAAAAAATGAAATGGCAATCATTATTAAAGAAATGTTGTGTGTATCTAAAGGTGAGCAAGATAAAAAACAGAAGAACTTAAGAAAATGATCGAAACCTTGAATGAACAATATAAGACACAAACAGAATGCAGGAAAAAGATTCAAAGGGAAATGCAGGAAATGAAAAATTCCATGGAAAGTTTGAAAAACCTCTTGAATGAAGCTGAAGATAGACTCTCAAACCTTGAAGACAATGTGGGAGATTATGGCCATGAAACAAAAGATCTCTTAAAAACAGTAAGGAACCAAGAAACAACAATTCAACAGCTGCAAGACAATGCCAAGAGAAATAACGTAATAGGCATCAATGAAAAAGCAGGGGTCAATACTAGTGACCTGCGAAGACTATTCACAGAAATAATAGCAGAAATCTTTCCAAACATGGGAGGAGAATCTGAAATACAGGTAACTGAGGCATACAGAAACCCAATTAACCATAACCAAAATAAATCTTCACCCCACCCAGACATATAATACTAAGGGTATCAGAAATACAGCAGAAGAACAAAATACTAAAAGCTGTCAGAGAAAAGAAACAGATCACCTATGAAGGAAAGCCTATCAGAATCACAGCAGACTTCTCAACACAAATCTTTAAGTCAAGAAGAGCTTGGAGTGAAGTATTTCAAATCCTGAAAGAAAATAACTTTCAACCCAGACTGATTTACCCTGTAAAACTATCCTTAAAAATTGAAGGAGAAATAAGATACTTTCATGACAAAGAAGAACTGAAGAAATTTGTGGGCACCAAACCAACACTACAAAGACTACTGAAAGACACTCTAGAAAGAGACAAAGATAGCTACAATCTTAAGAACAACAACAAAAGGAAACCACTAAGCAACACAAATAATTAAACAGAAAATGTAGAAAACCAACAACAGAAAGATATGACAGGGATGAGCCAGTACATATCAGATATGACAATCAATGTAAATGGTCTCAACTCACCAATAAAAAGAAACACACTAGCAGAGTGGGTTAAGAAACAAAATGCAACAATATGCTGTGCACAAGAAACACATTTCACGGAAAAGGAAATTCACAGACTAAAAACCAAAAGGCTGGAAAACAAAATTCCATGCAATTGGAACCCAGAAAAAAGCAAGGTAGCTATTATGTTTGCAGGCAATACGAACTTCAAATTGAAACTGATCAAAAGAGATAAAGAAGGTCACTACATACTTGTGAGGGGAAAACTTCAAGAGGAAGAGATTACAATCATAAGTATATATGCACCGAATATGGGAGCACCCAACTACCTAAGACAGTACTTAATAGACATGAAAAATGAAATACATAATAATACAGCTATAACAGGGGACCTTAACACCCCACTGTCACAGAGAGACAGATCAACCAAGCAAAAAATCAGCAAAAAAATAAGAGAACTGAATCAAACTTGTGAACAAATGGACCTAGTAGATGTGTACTGAGTATTTCACCCATTGACATCAGAATACACATTCTTCTCAGCTGCACATGGGTCATTCTCTGAAATAGATCATATACTGGTCCACAAAACATGCTTAAGTAAATGCAAAGGAACTGAAATGTTTCCATGCTTATTATCTGACCATAGGACAGTAAAATTGGAAATGAATGACAAAAAAACCCTACAACAAACACACAAACACATGGGAATTAAATAATACCCTCCTAAATAACCAATGGGTCACTGAAGAAGTTAAAGAAGAAATTAAACAATATCTACAATTGAATGTAAATGTAAACACAAATTACCAGAACCTGTGGGATACAATGAAAACAGTCCTCTGAGGGAAATTTACAGCACTAAACTCCCACATCAGAAAAATTGAAATAACACACATAAACAACCTAATGCTGCACCTCAAACTTCTAGAAAAAGAAGAGCAAGTCAAGTCCAAAGTCCAAAGAAGGGAGGAAATTATCAATATTAGAGCAGAAATTAATACAATTGACACTAAGAAATCAATACAAAGAATTAATGAATCGAACAGTTGGTTCTTTGAAAGAGTAAATAAAATTGATAAACCCCTAGCCAACCTTATCAAAAAGAGGAAACAAAAAACTCAGATTCATGCAATAAGAAATGGAAAGGATAAAATCACTACAGACCCGGTGGAAATACAGAAGATCATCAACACCTACTTCAAAAACCTTTACTCACATAGATTCGATAACACAGAAGACATGGACAGATTCCTAGAAACCTATGAATTAACAAAGCTGAATTAAGAAGACGTAAAACTACTGAATAACCCAATTTCAGCTAATGAAACTGAAAATGTGATTAGGACCCTACCAACAAAGAAAAAACCGGGCCCTGATGGATTCACAACTGAATTCTACAAGAAATTTAGGAAACACTTAACACCAACACTCCTCAAACTCTTCAATGAAATTCAAAGGGAACTCTCCCTAACTCATTCCTAGAAACAAGTATTACCCTAATACCAAAACCAGAGAAAGACCCAACCAAAAAAGAAAATTACAGGCCAATCTCCCTAATGAACATAGATGCAAAAACTCTCAATAAAATACTGGTCAGTAGAATACAGAAAGTTATTGGAACGATTTTACAACATGGTCAAGTGGGATTCATCCCAGGAATGCAGGGATGGTTCCACATATGTAAATCAATAAATGTAATACACCATATCAACAGGGCCAAGGACAAGAAACACATGGTCATCTCAATAGATGCAGAAAAATCTTTGAACAAAATCCAACAGCCATTCATGATAAAAAAAAACCCTACAGAAAATCAGAATAGATAGTATCTACCTCAACCTGATGAAAGTCATATATCATAAACCAACAGCCAACATCTTACTAAATGGACAAAAACTGAAAACTTTCAACCTAAATTCAGGAACAAGAAAAGAATGTCCATTACCACCATTCCTATTCAATATAGTTCTGGAAATACTAGCCAGAGCAATTAGACAAGAGAAAGAAATAAAGGGAATAAGGATAGGAAAGGAAGAAGTGAGATTGTCATTATTTGCAGATGATATGATACTCTACATAGAAGACCCCCAAAAATCCATTAGAAAACTTCTAGAAGTAATAACCAAATTCAGTAATGTAGCTAGATACAAGGTGAACACTCAAAAATCAATAGCATTCCTGTACACAAACAACAAAGTCACTGAGAGAGAAACAAGGGAAACCACACCCTTCACTATAACATCCAAAAAAATAAAATACTTAGGAATCAACCTAACAAAGGAAGTAAAAGATTGATACAGTGAAAATTACATTACTCTAAAGAAGGAAATCGAAGATTTCAGAAAATGGGAAGATATTCCCTATTCATGGATAGGAAGAACAAACATTGTGAAAATGGCCATTCTCCCAAAATTCTTATACAGATTTAATGCAATCCCAATCAAAATACCACTTGCCTACCTCACAGAAGTAGAGGAAGCATTCCTGAAATTTATCTGCAACCAGAAAAGACCTAGAATAGCAAATGCAATTCTGGGCAACAAAGGTAAGGCAGCAGGCATCACAATCCCTGACTTGAAACTATACTACAAAACTACTGTAATAAAATCAGCATGGTACTGGAATCAAAACAGACCTGAAGATCAATGGAATAGATTAGAAGATACAGCCACAACTACAAACACACTTAGCCACCTCATCTTTGACAAAGAGGCCAAACATGTACATTGGAAGAAAGAGAGTCTCTTTAACAAATGGTGCTGGAAAAACTGGCATTCTATATTCTGTGAACAAAAACTAGATACATGTCTCTCACCGTGCGCTAAAATAAAGTCAAAATGGATCAAAGATCTGAATATGAAAACAGAGACACTAAACTTACTAGAAGACAGAGTAGGTAAAAATCTTGATGACCTAGGAGTAGGCAGAGAGTTCATGAACAAAAATGAAATTGCACGGGACACACTTCCCAGAATCAGCAACTGGGATCTCATCTTACTAAAAAGTGTGTGCATGTCAAAGTAAATCTTCAACAGAGTGAAAAGCAAACCCACGAACTGGGAAAATATCTTAGCCAATTGTCCATCACACAAAGGACTTCTATCTAAAACATATAAAGAATTAAAAGAAATCAGGCCCCTAAAATTCAAAGATCCAATCCAGAAATGGGCATCTGAGATGAATACACACTTCTCAGGGAAAGAAATACAAATGGCAAATAAATATATGAAAAAATGTTCAACATCAATGGTCATTTGGGAAATGCAAATTAAAACAACACTGAGATTCCATCTCACTCCAGAAAGAATGGCCAAGATTAAAAACTCAACCAACAACAAATGCTGGAGGGGCTGTGGGGAGAAAGGAACTCTTCTCCACTGTTGGTGGGAGTGTAGACTGGTGCAACCACTGTGGAAGTCAGTGTGGAGATTCCTCAAAAGCTAGGAATTAGAGATCCCATTCAACCCAGCTATCCCATTGCTGGGCATTTTCCCAGAAGAATTGAAAACATCATATCACAGTGATATCTGTGCTCCCATGTTTATAGCAACACAATTTGTAATAGCCAGATTTTTGAAACACCCCAAGTGCCCATCAATCAAAGAATGGATAAAAAAGATGTGATATTTTTGTACAATGGCGTACTACTCAGCTATTAAGAATGATTGCATTGAGTCTTTTATAAGTAAATGGACACGACTTGAGACCATACTCATAAGTGAGATAAATCAAACCCACATGTGTAAATACCATATTGTCTCCCTAGTGTAAGAAACTGAAAAAGTTTATATGATGCAAAATCTATAATAAATACTACGTAAGGGTAAAAAATTGCTTGAAGAGCAAAAGTAATTGGGAAGGGAAAAGGGGGAAAGAGGGAAGGGAAAAGGAAAAGATATAAATCTGTATGTATGTATATGTAAGATAACTAAAATGAACATACTGCTGAATCTATTATTTATTGAGAAAGAACAGTTGATACTCATATGATTAGATCAATTTTACATATCTATATCTGTTAATATAAACAACCATTTTGAAGATAACGATATGCAATATTGCAACCATTGTCAAGTTTCTATCATCCTGTTTTGTAAACCTATGTTACTCTTGTGCATTTACTCTAGTCGTTTGTTTGTCTTTTGCTTTTTGTCTTTCTTATATGTCTTATTTTTTCTCTTAAATTAAAAAAAAGCAACACAAAATCAGTGATTTGCAGAGTTTCTTCTTTGAAACATTAAATTAAATTGACAGATTATTAGTCAGTCTCATCATAAAAGGAAAGAAAAGACTCAAATCCATGCAATTAGGAATGGAAAGAATGAAATCACAAAAGATCCCGCTGAAATAATAAAAAAAAAACCTCATAAATACCCACTTTGAGAAAGTGTTTTCTAAGAAGATAGGAGACGCAGAAGTGGACAGATTCCTAAATACATATGAATTACAAAAGTTGAATCGTGAGGATATAAAAATTCTGTTAAAAAATCATTCTATGAAATTGAAGATGTAATTGAAATCCTACCAACAAAGGAAACTCTAGGCTCTGATGGATTCACTGTTGAAATCTGCACAAAATTTAGAGAAGACCTTATGTCACTACTTCTCAAACCTTTTAATGAAACTGAGAGGTAAACAATACTCCTGAATTAATTCCTGCAAGCAAGCATTACCTTGATACCAAAACCAGAGAAAGATTCAAACCAAAAAAGGTAACTACAGGCTAATCTCTTCAATGAACATAGACACAAAAAAATCCTCAATAAGGTGTTAGCAAATGTTATGCAGCAAAATATCAAGAACATTCTACACCATAACTTAGTAGCATTCATCACAGAGATGCAACAATGATTAAACATATGCAAACTAGTAAGTCTGATACACCATGCTAACAGAACTAAGCACAAAATACATATGATAATCTCAAGAGATGCAGAAAAGTCTTTTGGAAAAGTCCAACATTCATTTATGATTTTAAGAAACACAGAAAATTGGAATAGATGGTCTTTATCTCAATCTGATAAAGGCCATCTATGACAAAAGAACAACCGTCATCATACTAAATGTTTGAAAACAGAACCACTTCACTCTGAAAACAGGAACAAGCCAAGGATATCCACTGCTACCACTCTTACTCAATATTTTTCTAGACAGCATAGCAATTAGAAAAGAGAATGAAATAAAAGATTTAAGGATAGGAAACAAAGAGTTTAAATGATCATTATTTAAAATGACATGATATTCTGCATAGAAGACACCAAAAACTCTACCCAAAGATTTCTAAACGTAATAACTAAATTCAGTACTATAGCTGTTTAGAAAATCAGTGTTCAAAAATAAGTAGCATTCCTTTACAGAAACAATAAACTCACTGAGAGAAAAATTAGGGAAACATCTTTCAGAATAGCATAAAAAAGAAGAAAAAGAAATACTAATCTAACAAAAGAAGTAAAAATTTCACATTGAAAATTACAGTACTCTTAAAAAGGAGATTTATTAGGATATTAGGAAATGAAAAATATCCTTTGCTCATGTATATGAAGAATCAACATAGTAAAAACAGTCATGCTTCCTATATTGTTATGCAGATTTACTGCAACCCTAAAAAGTATCCATAGAATACCTCATAGAATTACAGAAAAGAATTCTAAAATTCATTTGGAACTAGAAGAGATCTAGAGTATCCAAAGCAATTCTGAGCAACAAAGGCAAGGCAAGGGGAATCACAGTCTCTGACTTGAAATTATACTGCAAAGGTATTGTAATAAAAACAGCATGGTACTGCAAGCACACACACACACACACACACACGAACCGAGGATCAGTGGAACAGGTTACAAGATGCAGAAACTACTCCAAACATACTCAGATTCCTTATCTTTGCCAAAGCAGTAAAACACTTCACAGGAAGAATGATAGACTTTTTAATAAATGGTGCTGAAAAAAACTGGCTTTCTACATGCTAAGAATTAAAACTAGACCCATTTTTATCACCATGCACTAAACTAAAACAGAAACAGATCAAGTATCTAAACTTTATAACAGTGCTCATGTTGGCAGCACATGTACTAAATATTAAAACAAACACTAAATCTGCTGGAAGATAGAATAGGTAGAACTCTTGAAGACATTAGTGTAGGAAAAGACTTTGTCTTAGTTACTTTTCACTTGTTGCTGAGACACAATCCCTGACGCCCAAAATTAGGGAAAGAAAGGTTTATTTCTTACAGTTCTTGGAAGTTTCCCTCCATACTCAGCTGGCTCCAAGGCAGTATGGCGTGTCAGGGCAGCCATTCATGGTGGCTGCAAACAGCAAGGCACACCAGTAACAGAGAGAGACAGGGTGGAAGAGCAAGAGAGTGAAGACACATGTTCCTTTCACCCTTACACTGTATGTCGGCTCCACCCCTGGGTGGGTGCAGCACTCACATCGCCAATCCCAGTGCTAGACAACAAACCAGTCAGGAATGCCAGATTCAGCACCATCCAAATTAGATGAGGACTTGGGGGGACCTAGGATCCAACCAATACAGACTTCATTAACAAAATCCAAATCCCCACAGGAAATATCACAAATAATCAACAACTGAGATCTCATCTTATAAAAAAGGTTTTGCACAGAAAAAGAAACCACCAACAGAGAGAAAACCCAGAGTGTGGAAAAAAAATTTGCCAGCTGTTCCTCAGACAAAGGACTAATATCTAGAATATATAAAGAACTAAAAAAAAAAAGTCAGATGCCCCCAAATTTAAAGACCCAATCCAAAAATGTGCATCCAAAATGAACAGGCACTTCTTAGATGGAGAGGTATAAATAGCCTACAAAATATGAAAAAAACGTTCAACATCACTGTTCACTTGAGAGATGCACATTAATACAGCCCTGAGATTCCATCTCACTCTAGAAGAGTGGCAATTATGAAGAAAACAACCAGCGACAAAAACTGGCAAGGATGTGGGGGGAAGGAACCATCTCTATTCTTTTTGGAAAGGCTTATCAGTGCAACTTCTGTGGAAACCAGTGTAGGGATTCCACAAAATCTAAAACTAGTGGTTGCATTGGAGCAACTCCACTAGCAATACAAAACAGCCCAACCATAAGAACAAAGGGTTATCTAAATATATAAAGATTAATAAAGTTTAATGTCTATACTAGTTAAGATAGAGGGGGTTGAAAATGGGAAAATGAAACAAGTATAATTTGAAAAGAAAAAGATGAGAAGATGGAGAGAAAATTGAGATAAAGGATCCTATTAAGAAGTGAAAGTAAATTAATGGCGTTAGATAATACTAATAGGAAAAAGTAAGATAAAAAGAAGAATAAAATAAGCAATATAAAGAAAAAAGAAGATGTGTGGGCTGCTGCCAGGCTGGAGCATCCAGACCTCAGTCTCTCCCCACAACTCAGCATCATTCATGGACCAGGGAAAGAGAGAACAAAGCCACGCCAGCAAGCAAGCCCAGTCTGGGAACCATCACCATGTGTGGGCTGTTGCTGGACTGGAACAGCCAGACTCCAGTCCCTACTGGCACACAGGCTGGCAAACAAGAAGTACCAATCCCTCCCTACACCCCCTCTGCCATAAGCAACTAGCTTGTCCAGAGAAACACAGGCTGTGGTAATAGCTATGGAGGTTAAATGCAATAGGAAACCTGTGGTGCTTTGTTGTTTCACTAACATTACAGGGCTGGGGCCAGTGGTCTGATCACAGGTTCAGAGGATAGTGGTATGCAGTGCGACATCTAGTGCAGAATCTCCTTCTGAGGGTTACAGCCATTGTTGATTCCCTATGGTCTTGTTTTGGAAGTCCTATATCTTTTCCATTGTTTTGTTGGGTTAGGTTTTATTCTCTTTTGTTTTGTTTGATTATGTCAAATCCGATGGCAGAAGCAACTATTTCAAAGATAGCAAGATACATTATGGTAGCAATTTTGGATTTATCATTGGTTTGTTTTGAAGTCCTTTATTGAATTCATTGTTTTTTTTTATTGTTTCTATTCTATTCTGTTCTGTTTGATTTTTACTATGTCCGAAGTTATCTGCAGCTATTTTGAAGACATCAAGAGGCATTATGGTAACTATCATTGATTTCATAATGTTCTGAAGTCCTGTATGTCTTACACTGGTTTGTTTTCATTGGTTTTATTCTCTTTTATCCTCTTTAAAATAAAAAAAAAGAAATAAAAAAGGATAAGTAAAAAATAAACTCATATGAACCAATAATTTTTTAAAAATGAGTCCAAAAAAGTTCCACTTTGTTTTGAATGTATTTTTCTGTCCAAGGTCTGCAGTCTTAAAATAAATCAGACATGGGTGATGTACGTGAGTCACTGCTAAAACCTATTTTGTGTCCATATTTACATTCTTGTGTGTGAATGATGGATTATGCCCTGTCTTTCCCACCGGATGTCATTGTTCACTGTGTCCACCCTAAGGCTGCAGTCACTTTGACAGATTTTTATATTCTTATGTGCAACCCAAGTCATAGTTTTCTCTGTCTAGCTCTGTGACCTGTGAGTTTATGAAGTCCTACTCTTGAGATCCTTCTGTCTGCAAACCCTAGGTTGTGGCAACTGTCTAAGCCAAAGCATGTCCTTGTTCTCATTAGCAGATGGGGAAAGCAAACAAACCATTGATCTCTGTACCTAATGTAGGCAGCAGAACAGGAATTTATCCCAATTACTGAATTTAATGCCAACCTTTCACATCCAGCTGCCTCTAAAAGCCACATATTCCAGGCCTGGCTTCACACTACATTGGGAGGACCCCCACACCCCCTTCTGGCCAACTTTAACTTCTAATGGGTTCTTTGTACAACCCATTCTCAGTCTGCAGCTGTCTCCCCGTCCATATTTCTCCCAGTCCAGTGGCAAGGTGATACTTTAAACTCAGTCCCAAACATTTATCCCTTCCCAAAATGGCTCATATGTTTAACCCTCTCTGATATGATGAATGTTGTACCATACCTCCTTCTAAACTCCAGCCCTCCTTGCAAAGCAGTCACTTTCAGAGTAAAATGCCACACTGACTTTTTAATTTGTAATAGCTCTGGATTTCTCCTGGAGCTGGCACTGCTAGCCTGGCCTACTGTCTCTTGTTGAAACCACCTTCCTTATTCAGACTTACCCCTGCATTTGTGGAGCCTTCGCAGGGAAAAATAAATCTCAGTTTGTTTGTTGTCAGACTTAGCAATCTCACAATATCAAGGAATGAATTCACAAACCATAATAGGAGAGTTTTATTGGAAATAAGAACTCTTAGATTTCTAGGAGGGGAGCTGAGTGAGTGGCCTTGCTTTTTATTAAGTACATTTTATACAGCAAAATCACAACTTGGGTAACTATGGATTAAACCTATAGTATTACAAATATACTTCCTTAGCTAATATGGGTCCAATAGGAAATCAAGGCATGTAGCAAGGCTATATGTATTATCATTAATTTTAACTTATTCATAACTTTTAATAGAGAAAACAAAGGCACTCCTGGAAAAAGATGGGTGTGTAAGTCCATATATTTTGGTCACCCACGTATATATCTTATACCTATGTGAGATCTCTGGATGAAGTGGTGTTAATTATAATATAATCTCAAACTGCTGGTTATCTCAAGGGAGGTTTGCAGCCTGCCTTTCATACATTCATCTTGAGGTGTGGCTCTCCTTAGACTCATCTCCAATCACAATCTTGATGTATCTCAACTTCTGCACAAACTCCTTCAAGGGCCTGATCCCTCTCTGATTACCTACTAGTTTCTGTCTGACTTAGCTGTCTGTAATGGAGGCAGATACCTCTCCCTGTGAGCCACAGCTAACCTTCTCAACTGCCTTGTTTCTTTCTCTACACTGTGCTCTATCTCACCAACTTCACATTTTCTAGCCTTTCCATCAGGCCCCTCCCAATACCCAAAGATCCTCTTCTTTCCTTTACTTCACTAAATTGTTGTCTTCCGGGTGTCTCAAGTCAAGGTCCCAGTAAGGCCACTTTTCACTCCCAGTCTCTACTCTGCTATCTTGATGGATTCCATTAAATATACTCTTCTTGGGCATTCACATCAGCTGTTGTTTATGGCTCTGCATGCTGGTTAGTTTTTAAATGAAATCCATCCTGTTCCGTTAAACTGAAAGGCTTTTAAATAATTCATAGGTAAGTTTTATTTGAAATCATACTTAATATGGCATACATAAAGTATGACCAAAACTTGATCATAGTAACTGAGTATAAGTTTATTTTTAGTATAAAAAACTTTTTTGAAATTACTCAGAATGGTTGCACAAATCAGTATATTGAAACTTACTGAATTCTATAGTTTGAGTGAATATTATGTTGTTAAATATAGTCCAGTAACATCGGTGAAAATTTAATAATAAGAAAAAACCTCATTAAAAAAACAAAATATTGAATAAATACTTCTCCTTAAAAAGAGATAGCAATGGCAAAAAAAAGTCACAAAGAAAAGCATTTAATGCCATTCATTAGTCATTAGAAAATTAAACTAAAATCACAATGAAATACTACTACACACTCATTAGAATGGCTAAAAATAAAACAAGCTTAATATATGAAATGTTAGCAATGATGTGGAACAAGTAGAATTTATGGATTGACTGTGGGTAGGAATGTAAATTGATACAGCTACACTGAAAAACAGTTTGGCATCTGTTTGAAAAGCTAAATGTAGCTGGGTGTGATGGTGCACTCCTGGGGCTGATGCAGAAGATTTGCTGCAAGTTCGAGGTCTGTCTGTACTGCAAAGTGAGTTCAAGACCAGCCTGGACTGCATAGTGAAACCTTGCCTCATAAAAACAAAAAAAAGAAGTTAAACATAAAATAACACCTGAATCAGTCTTCTATTTTTATGCATTTAACCAAGGAAACTGAAAAATATGTTCATATAAAGATTTGTATACAAAAAGATTTGTATACAAATATTCATAACAATTTTGTCAAACTGGAAACAAACATTCATTAATAGGTGAATATATAAATAATTTGTAATAAATTCAGTTTAGGAGACAGAAGAAAAATTGTACTAGGGATTAGAAAACACATATTCTAGGAGTAGGGGCTGAAGCCTAGTGGTGTAACACTTGCCAAGTATCACAAGTCCTGGAGTTCAATACCAAGCACTGCAAAAAATAAACAATTGAAAGCCCATATTCCAACTCGGGAACTTTATATCTTGGAATAAGTCACATATTTCAGGGCCAGTTTTCTTATTTAGGTAATAGAAAAAATAATATTTACTTTGATTATTTCATATGTTGATTATAAAACTCAAGTGAGATAAATGATGAAATTGTTTAGTGCATTATACTTTTGGAGAATTCTTTTTGATCTTTTAATTTTTTCTGATTGAATCCATGAACATATGTTTACATTTTTTTTACTCTTTATTCATATTAAAAGTATAGATTTTTAGGGATGCTTTAAATTCTAAGTGAATAATTAGTACATTTTGGTGTTCTTGGAGAGTGTACGCATGTTTAATTTGCTTTCTGTGAAATGCAAGAGACTATCTGAAGAGAGGACAAAAATACCATCATGCCTCTTGACTTGTTGGTATATTAAACTTTTTACACAGTTTGGGAGTTCTATTTGGATTTTAGCCACTAGTGAAAGGTTTCAGTCACTAAAACATAGAGTTCATTAGTTGCTCTTGTAGAGCCACACACAAATAATCCCTTCTGTTGGAGCATATCTTTTATTGTGAGAAAACCTGATTACTACTAAGACATGCAAGTTTCCTTCCAAAGTTGTGTAGGTGACTTTTCTTTGCTTGGTTTCCTGACCCTGTGCAAAACAAATTTTATGCAATAATATAAAGCAAAACTGTATGAAGTTTATTACAGCAAAGAAAATATACAAAGTACTTGTATTGGGTATGCTATGTCCCCCCAAGTCCTCACATACTTTTGATGGGGCTAAGTCTGGTGCTTGCTTGTGTTCAGTTTGCTGTACCCGCCCAGGGGTGGAGCCGACATACAATGTAAGGGAAGGCGGGTCTTCTGCTTCTGCTTCCTCTTCCGCTTGCTTCCTCTTCCACCTTTTTCTCTCTCGCCAGGGCAGATTGCAGCTTGCGGCTTGCGGCTTGTGGCTTGCGGCTTGCTTGTGGCTTGTGGCTTGTGGCTTGCGGCCGCCGTGAACAGCAGGCCCGCCATGCCATGCGATCTTGGAGCCAACTTAAGTATGGACTGAAACTCCTGAGAAACTGTAAGAATAAACCTTTGCTTCCCTAATTTTGGGCATCAGGTATTTTGTCTCGGCAACGAGTAAAAAGTAACCAAGACAGAATTTGGTACCAGAGGAGTGGGGTCATTGCTGTGACTATTCCTGACCATGTGGTTCGAGAGCCTTTGGAAATGGCTTGTGGGAAAAGTTTGGAAAGGTTCGGAGATGCCATCTACATGCATAGAGCTGGAACGGCTTAGGCTGTTTTGTATGGGAGATTCTGGTCAGAGCTCAGGAGACCAGAAGGCTGATAGAAAGCCTGCTGGTAAAGACCAGGCTCGGGAGATTTCTGCTGGGAAGAAGAACGACATTGGGTGTTGGACTCCACACGATGTGTGTTATGGTTTGGCAGTAAGTTTGTCTACATTCTGCCCATGCCCGGAGACTTTGCCTGAGACTGAGATTAAGGGCAAAGGATTACTCTATAGAGTCAAATTATGAGGCAGTCAAACATTGAAATGGTGGCCTGGCTTTTGTTGGGGGCTCTTAGCCAGATTTATGTTGCAGATAAAGAGCAAGGAGCCCAGCATGGTGATTTAAAACGTGAGTTTGACCAGGAAGCTGTGGACTATAAAGATGGAGCTGAGACCTTGATTGCTGAGAAGGAACAAAAGAATAAAAAAGATGGCCTGGGGGTACCCCAGGAAGCAGCAGGCCTCCACCCTTTGCAGTCTCAGGCCTTCAAAAGTGAAAGAGTTTGCTCAGAGGAAAAAGCCTCAGAGTGCCCTGTCCCAGAGTGGCAACAAAAAGCCGCAGAGTGCCCTGTCCCAGAGTGGCGACAAAAAGCCACAGAGTGCCTTGTCCCAGAGTGGCAACAGAGGCCACACCATGTCCCAAAATGGCAGTGGCCACACCGGATTCCACAATGGCGGAATAGAGAAGCTGTTCCTCACAATCAGGTTCAGAGAGCTCAGTGATCCAGGCAGCCAACCCCTACAGCCAAGAGAGAGGAAAGCCTGGCTACTGCTCCAGCCTGCAGCAGACCTTAGCGGCATCCACATGGCGCTGGTTTTAAGTACAAAAAAAGGCTAAGGCAGCTTCTGCCTCGCCTGCAGAGAGCAATGTGTAAAGATGTAAGGATGGAGCCAAGGAACATGGATCATCCAAGGAAGGCTTTGGAAGTTAAAACTCCTAAAGGTGCCGCAGGGGTGGAGTCACTCAAGCCTGTTGGAGCTTGTAACCAGATTACTTCAGATGCTGAGCAGAGAACTCCAGGTCTTAATGTTTGCCCTGCTGGATTTTGGACTTGCTTTGGTTCCAATGCTTTGTATTCCCCTGTTTGTAACTTTTGGAATGGTAATGTTTATATTGTGCCTTTATATGTTGGAAGTGCTTAACCTTGTTTTCATTTGTATAGGGGGTTACAGTTAAGAGTTTGCCATAGATCTCGGAGGAAATTTGGAACTTGGACTTTTCAGCAATGCTGAAACTGTTAGGACTTTGGCAACCTTTGGAGATAGACTAAATAGTTTTTGTATTAAGAATATAAATGAGTCCTTGGGGGTCCAGGGGTGGAATGTATTGGGTATGCTATGTCCCCCAAGTCCTCACATACTTTTGATGGGGCTAAGTCTGGTGCTTGCTTGTGTTCGGTTTGCTGTACCCGCCCAGGGGTGGAGCTGACATACAATGTAAGGGAAGGCAGGTCTTCCGCTTCTGCTTCTGCTTCCGCTTGCTTCCTCTTCCACCTCTCTCTCTCTCACCAGGGTGGCTTGCGGCTTGCAGCTTGTGGCCACCATGAATAGCAGGCCCGCCATGCCATGTGTATAGGATATGCTATGTACCCCCAAGTCCTCATACTTTTGATGGGGCTGAGTCTGATGCTTGTGATCAGTTTGTTGTCTAGCGCCAGGATTAATGACATGACTGCTACACCCGCCCAGGGGTGGAGCTGAGATACAGTGTAAGGGAAGGCAGGTCTTCCTCTTCCTCTTCCTGTTCTGCTTGCTTCCTGTCTCTCTCTTGCCATCACGGCTTGCAGCTTGCGCCTTGCAGCTTGCAGCCGCCATGAATGGTAGTCCCGTCACCCCATGCTGCCTTGGAGCCAACTTTATGGACTGAAACTCCCGAGAAACTGTAAGAATAAACCTTTCCTTCCCTAACTTTGGATGTCAGGTATTTTGTCTCAGCAATGAGCGAAAAGTAACTAAGACACCATGCTATCCTGGAGCCAACTTAAGTATGGACTGAAACTCCTGAGAAACTGTAAGAATAAACCTTTGCTTCCCTAATTTTGGGCGTCAGGTATTTTGTCTCGGCAACGAGTAAAAAGTAACCAAGACAGTACTTCATTGTTAGCATAATAGACAGCATTAGATTGCATAATAATAATGTAAATTTGGTTCTGCTTTGTTTTTATTAAACTATATATATATATATATATATATATATATATATATATTTGGTACTGGGGATCAAACTTACAACCTTGTGCCTGCCAGTCAGGCGCTTAGCCCACTGACCTAAATCCCCAGCCCTTTTTTGAGACAGGGTCTCACTATGCAGTTCAGACTGGACTTGAACTCACTTTGTAGCCCAGGCTGGTCTCAAACTCACAACGATCCTCCTGCCTCAGTCTCCCAAGTGCTATTTAAACTATATTAATAATGTGTTTCATATGTACTTTCTATTGCAATGATATATTTCTTGGTATATACAGTGTGATTTTAAAATGTTTGGAATAAGAGAAAGGAGCTTCATTCTATAGGAGATAAAGATGGCTTCCGGTTTGTCAACTAAATAAAAAGGGAATGAAGTGAGACACGGTGGTACATGTCTATAATCTCAGCACTCTGAAAGACTGAGGCAGGAGGGTTGCAATTTCAATCCCAACCTGGGCAACTTAGCAACTCATTGAGACCCTGAACCAAAGTAAAATTTTGAAAATGGAATGAGGATGTAACTCAGTGCAAAGACCCTAAGTTCAATCCCCAGTTACATACAGAGATAAACACACACACACACACACACACACACACGAAAAAGAACCTAGGGTGGATAAAGTTACTTTCTTGTCTTTCCAATTCTGAGACCATTCATACATACAGCTCCAAACAACTCCATACAGAGAAGAAAAAAAAAAGATGGGGGAAGGGATGATTCTTTCAAACTGGTGGAATTGGGGAGTAAATTTACTGAACTGACTTCTTTTCTTCCATTTTCATGAGGATACTTTATTGTATTTAATTTTGTATCAATCTTTAAGAAAGACTATATTCTTCAAAGTAACTGTACAAAAGATTAATAATAATAGCCATTTATTTTAACCTCAATTACTCCATGTTATTCCAAAATGGAAATAAGTATTTTATACTAGGAATTTTTCCCAGTACTCATCTCCAAAACTAGTCTTTTGTTCTAGACACTTTTTTCACTATCACAGCAATATCATCTTGTGAATTTAAAGAATATAACTTTTGTGTATCTCTCATAGACCTTTATCTACTACTGAATTTATATATATATATATATATATATATATATATTTCCCATTTCTGTACCCCATACTTTCTTATATTCTCTAGTTACATTGCCAACAAAAATAAAGATTTGATTTATGATCTTATTTATTTTTTACTTTTAAATGTTTTTACCTTTGACTGCACTCAGACTTAGAAGCCCTCAGAGAGGATATTCTGTGTGTCCTGGCAGTTTCTTCCTGGCATTTTTGTGTGTGTGTGTGTCCTTCATTCTCTTGTCAAAAAGTGTAGCATGAATAGATACTGAGAAAAGGAAAAAAATGATTGGCATGTTCAGCAACCTCTTCATTATTTTTCAGGGTACATTGTTTCTCTGGAAAAATATGGTGGCATTTGTGTTCCAGGAAGTGTGGAGTGTCAAGATGCTGAATGTTGGGTGTATTGGTACTGGGTTTCTTACCTTCCTTGTTTAAAATATTTTTGACACTATATTATTGGGCATTATTTTCTTCAGAGACATTGAAAAGTTTACCAATTCTCCTAGTTTTTGGGGGCCCCAGGTGACAAGGCACTGTATTATCAGTCAATCCAGGAATATTTTCTCTACTTTCTTTTACATTAAGCAAATTAAGAAGTCTCAGATTGGCATCCACAGTGCAACCACAAAAAGATCTGTGCTTTGTTTTTCCAGTTCTCCATGTCCTATAACAGGAATGCCCCTTATTCAATAGGAGGCATAAAGGATCATGGGGTCAAAACATCCTGTTTATGGGGAAATCTTTTTTGTCATTCCCATCACTGACTCAGACCATATAACCCTTGCAGTCTTTACCTAGACTGCAACTTCAGTGACCAGTGACCGTATGTTTCTCATACAAAGTACAAAGTCTACATTCATTGTCTACATCAATGAGTTTCTGGCAACCAGTGGCTAGGAATGAGCTATTTAGATTCATCTTGTTCACCTAAGAGGCACACAAAAAAGAACAGAACTGGCTTCTTCTCAAATTGTAAGCTACTGAGGGCTAATCAGACTCTCAGATACCTGTAGAGGGGAACAACAGAGAATAAAGAAACAATGAGAGACAAATTTCAGAGTACAAGGGAGACCGGGAGGAGTTTGTCTTTAATAGACTGGCTCAGCTATCTCTATGGTTGACTTGCTTTAATTGGCTAGCAAGAAGCACAGATAGCACGTGCTTCATGGAACTGTAGCTACAGAATATGAATGAATAAGGATTAAATTAATGAGGAACTAGATATTCTCTAAACCCAAATGCCTGTATTTTAACAACTGTGCTCAGCAGATACTGTCTTTCCTCACGAGTGCCAGTTTATTAACATTGCATCCATAGCCAAGGGGCTTGTGGCCTTCCTTACATCTCTCTGCTTCTGAAGCAAGGTCACATGGACCTCAGGACTGGGGGAGGTTAAGTCGCACAGTCAGGCCCCCCCCCCATAATCTATCACATAGCCTGATCCCCAACAATGAGCTTTTTTTCTAGGCTGCCCACAAATGCAGCATTCCTGCATTTCTAAATCTGTAAAACTGTAGAATTTGTAGGGGACCTCTCCAGAGCAGACACAAGTAGAGAAAGTTGATTCCTTCATTGTGATGACTATGACAACAAGGAGCTAAAACAAACAATGTGTTTGCTGATATAGCTAGCTCAAATATCAGTGCCTCATGGAAGTTGATTTCTCCACAGATTGGTAATGTCAGATTGGGCAATAACCCTAACATCCCTATAGTATACATGCAGTACCAACTCAACTACAGCATCTCATTCTTCAATGACTTTCACATGTAATAGAGAATCATGAGTATATTTGCACAAAGCTACATACCATTTACTTGAAATTCACTTGTGTCTACATAAAATGTAGAAAAAATTCTCTAGTGACTTCAAGTTAAATATTATTGCCAAATTTTTCTGTTGTGATGAAGGGATATTTATTTATGTAATGATTTTATTTTCCAGACCTAGACTTATCATGAATAACATAAAGTTCCTCAATGAATATACAAGGTCTATAAATCTATCTGCATTCGCAAGCATACACATATGAATATGTACTAAACAAACAAATGGTAAGAATTTAAATTGCTTGTATCACTGGTTCTTAGAATGCATTAATAATTTTGTTTTTTTAATTGGTGTAAGCTCCAGAAACCCCCTTTTTTCTTTTTCCTCCTTCTGCAGAAATTGTATCAGCAAGGCATTTTGTGCACAAAATATGCAGATGTATGACTAACGCAGAAACTGTACCTGACAAGCACTATCCTTCCCAGTGATATGAATCTGACCTCCACTCTGCTCCACTCGCAGTTCAGGAACCCCAACATTCTACAGTGACAGAGACTGGCTTAAATTGAGACTGTTGCCATGGAAACCATACCAAGATTGAGGGAGGTGGGAAAATGGAGATGGGCCAGAGAAAGCTCCTAAGAACAGAATATCCACACCTCTGTAGTCAGATTGTGTGCACATTCCAAATTTTGAACTACTTTTTATTGCATTCTAGATAAAATAGTTCTTAAATTCATTCACCTGTGATTTTGTGTAAAAAGTTTTTATTTATAATTTACATAAATGTATTTTATAACTACAAGTATAATTTAGGTGTTATTCTTTCAGATTTTTATATATTTTGTTGTCATTGTTTGTTTTTGTGACAGTGCCTCACTATGCAGTTCAGGCTTGCCTTGAACTCACCATGCAGCCCAGACTGGTCTCACACTCATGGCAATACTCCTGCATCAGCCTTTCAATGTTGGGCTTACAGACATTGACTACTGCACCTGGAGAGACTGTCTTACCCACAGTCACAGAATAACTTTTCTTAGGCCTATAATTTAGTCTCCATGTTAGTGTGTACTGTAAGAAACTGAAAGAAAGCTACACCTCGGATTAGCACAATTACTGAAAATACTCAGTCTGTGAGATTCCAGTCTCTTTTTTCCTTGTTTATAGTAATGAACTTTAAGTCTGTAAAATGTGTTTCAGGGGTCAATTTATCAAGTTCTCACTATAAGTTAGCCTTCTGCTCATATGACTCTACTGGAATCTTGTTCTTCCAAGGATATACAGTTTTTTTGACATTTGTGCCTCAACAACAGTGGAGAAAAGCCATGTTGGAATGGATAAACTATACGAGTAAAAAGTACAGATGTAAACTTCAGGTCTGCAAAGAATTGACCTTACTGAGGATCTGTGCCAGACACTGGAAGTACCTGACATGGTAAGAGGTGGGTATTTTGGTGTTTGTTGGTAGAGTCTGGTTTATGCATGGAGGTGTGTGTGTGTTTGTGTGTGTGTGTGTGTGTGTGTGTGTGTGTGTGTTGGAAAGGGTAGAGTGAGATAAAAATCAACTTTCAATAGATTATTTTATTTGGGTAAGATCATATAGCTATTAATGCCAGGGTGCATTTTAGATTTCTCTGGCCTCTAAAACTATACTTAGAAAGGAGTAAATATCCAAGAGAAAATATTGTGCTTTTTCATTTCCAAAAAAATATTTTTCATATATTATATTCAGAAAATGCTTCAGCAACCCTGGTGTACACAATCTTTAGAAAAAGCAATAGAAAATTAAGCATCCACTCTAAACAATAAAGAATGCATCTGTCCAACTGAGGGTGTAGCTTAGTAGTAGAGTATTTGCTTAGCATGCTCAAAGTCCTGGACTTGATCCAAAGCTTAAATTAATCATTTGGTTGATTAATTAACCTATACTTTGACTTATTTTCTTTTTTCCATCTTCTGTATTTTCCATATATTACATAAACATAAATCAAATTTTCTGGAATGAGAATATTCTTTATAAGAGTAGAAATGAAGTCATCAAATTCCAGATATGTTTAATTTATATAGCTAAATGCATCAATGTGATGTTTATTTTGACTGATCCTAGACCTGTTACCAAAGTTTTAGGACAAAAACCCCAACTCTGGGAGTCCCAAAAGACAAGTATTGACCATTCTCTCTAAAACATCAATCAAAAACATAAGTAGTAACAAAAGGTAAGAAAGAAATTTAATCAACATGGTCATACTAGGAGGACAAAATAAAAGGTTCAAGATATGTCTTCAAAGGGCTAACAGAAACCTTATGTTTTTATTGAAAAAGGGAACAAAGGCAAGGGTAAGAGTTTTGCTAGTTGGAGGGGGTAGATAGATTCTGGTCAAGTCATGGTCTGGTAGACCATTATATTAGGATTCTTTCCTCTGAGGTTACTTTAGAGAAGTGCTTATGGACTAAGGAGGCAATCCAGTTCCCATGCTTTTGCAATGAGAATACCTCATCATGTGGTGATTTTTGAGCCCCTGCTTTTCCTGGAATCTTAGGTGACTGCAGGTTTAGGACAAAGACTGGAGACTTCTAAGTACTACTCCAGGGGATCTTCTGTAGAATACAGCACTGAGTGTCCCTGAAAATTTTGAAAATTACTTTAGTTACTCTTTTCTCCCTTCTTTTCCCTCATGTCTTTCCATGGTAGATATTCTTGTCTTGGTATCTTTCCTCAGACTTGAAGGGGGAAGAGATAGGCCAGGTAAATGTATGGCTAACAAACCTTGTACTACTAGAGCTAGTCAGAAATTCCTTAAGTGATTGGCATGCTTATGTGCAGAACTGAGCAGGGATCTGACTCAAAGTTCTTTTTTTAAGCCTCTAGTTTGCTTGAACATTTTAGAAACATATGTTCACATCCATCATAGGGAATTTGTACCTATACATGATATAACGTAATTCTCTCCAATTTCCCTGTGTTCCCTTCAAACCCTCTTCCCATCCTTATTTACAAAAGATTTGTTTCTATTTTTTCCTTCTTTTCTCATTTTTTTTCCTTTGTATTCCTTCCTTTTCCCTCCCCTCCCTAGTTATCCTTCCCATTTGAGCAGTTTATTTCTATTTCATAATATCTATTATACATTTTGGGTGGTATTTACACTTTTGAATTCTCACATCATAGACATAATGTGATATTTATGCATGCATGTTTGGTTCATTCCACTTAAGAGTATGGTCTCAAGGTTCATCCATTTACCTAGAAATGTCTCAAGTTTATCCTACTTTCTGGGCGAGTAGTACTACATTGTATTAAAAAAATCCACAACTTCTTTAACCACTTATCACTAGGTGAGAATTTGGGTTCTTGCCAAGATTCAGCTATTACAAAATGTGCTGCTGTAAAAATGGATGTGCATATATCATTGCATTATGATGCTTTAATTCTTTCAGAAAGATAGCAAGAAGGGAATAGTGGGGTCAAATGGAACCTCTAGTTTTAGAGTAATCTCCACACTGCTTCCACAGTGGTTGCATTAGGCTATACTCTCACCAAAATGGATAAGGGTTCCTTTTTTCCCACAGTCCCATCAGCATTTGTTATTGGTTGATTTCTTGATGATAGCCATTCTTTTTGTAGTGAGATGATATCTCAGCATTGCTTTAATTTGCATCTCTTGAATCACCAGTGATATTTAACTTTTTCATGTATTTTTGACCATTTGTATGTCTTTATCTGAGAAGTGTTCATTCATTTCAGATGCCCATTTTTGGGTTGCTGACTCAAAGTTTTAAAGTATTCCAGTAGACAAATACAAAAATGAAGGCAAAGAAACCAAGTTTATCCAGCTTTCAGTTACCGATTGTGCATCTGTGAGCCCAGCCTCTAAGTCCCTGTTATATATTGATGTTTACAATTCTAGACACTTTACCAGGTTAAGGAATTGAACTCTCTTTTGTTTTTATATCTTGGAACCATAAATGATTTCAAATAAAGTTTGAGTTTTAAATCTGTTTTTGTTGAATTGCAACCTTAAGATTTAAAATTCCGGGCTGGGGATTTAGTTCAGTGGCTTAAGTGCCTGCCTGGCAGGCACGAGGTTGTGAGCTCTATCCTCAGTACAAAAAAAAAGTTTTAAAATTCGTTGATAGCATTTGTTAACTTTTAGTCACATTTTTAATATTTTCCATAATCCATAAAATATACTAAAATTATAGGCAATTGTGTTTTATTGGAAAGTACTGTTGATATGAAGTCAGAGAATTTCTAATTTGAAATCACAGTTATGCCTCTTTTTTACTAACTGTAAATCTGTGTAATGAATTTACCATCTCAAAGGCTCAGTTTTCCCTGTAATACAAAATAATCTTTACCTCTTATAGTGGCTATGAGAACAATCTGATATAATAAATGTTAAAGTACGATGGAGACAATCAATTTCCATACTAATGTAAGAATATTACAAATAAAATGAACAAGAAAGGAATAAGGTGGTGCCTTGGTTTATGAACTTAACTCATTCCATCGCTCTGGGGATGATGGCCATGTTTGTCACCAGATGCAGAGTTTGGAAATGGGAGCAAAATTTTGCTGAAAACTTCCATTTGCAAGCTGAAGAGTTAGGGAACAGAAGCATTCATGAACCAAGGTATTATTGTACTTACTGTGTGCTGGTCATTATGTAGGGACAGGGGACATCCATATGTAGGGAAAAGGATAAAGACTTCATTGATCTTTATTAAAATCAATAAGGAAACTTACTGAAAGCAGTTTCTGCATCTACCACTAAAAGTAGTTTCTGCATTTACAGGTAGACTGTGCAGTTAGGGCAATTTAAAAGACAAAGGAGGGATGAGGCCTGGGAAAAGAACCAAGAAGAAGTTAACCCGTTCCTGTGAGCCAGCAACAGTAGTGGGCCAGGTAAACCTTTTTCTGTGACCCAGCAGCAGCCATGTGACCTGTGAAAAGAACCAAGAAGAAGCTAAACCCTTCTTGTGAGCCAGCAGCAGTCATGGGCAAGGCTGACCCCTTCCTGTGAGCCAGTGGCAGACATGAAGTTTGGGAATAGAATCAAGAAGAAGAAAATCCCTTCCTGTGAGCCAGTAGCAGTTGTGGGCCAGGTCAAACCCTTCTTGTGAGCAGCAGCTGCCATGCAGCCTGGGAAGAAAACCAAGAAAAAGTTAACCCTTGCTCATGAGCCAGGGGCAGTTGTGAGCTGGGCCATCCCATTCCTGTTAGCCAGTGGTAGCCACGTGGCCCAGAAAGACAATCATGAAGAAATGAACCCCTTCCTGTGAGCCAACAGCAGTTGTGGGCTGGCCAACCTCTTCCTGTGAGCCAGTTGGAATGTGAGCTGACAGACAGGAAGTGCCAAGCCTCCCCATTCTCCTGGTAAGCAACTGGCTGATTCAGAGAAACACAGGCTGAGATGATAGCTCCTGAAGTAAAAAAAAAGAAACTTAATGTTGGTATTGTTTGATTGATGCTGCAGGCCTAAAGCTAACAGTCTAAGCATCTATTTAGAGGATAACAATATGCAATATAGCCATCATGGGGAAATTTCCTTCTGAAATTGGTAACCACGTTAACTCCATGTTATCTTGTTTTAAAGTCTTGTATCATTTTCATTGTTTTGTTTTGTTTGGTTTTATTATGTTTTGTTTTGACTTTATTATATCTGATGACATGGGCAGCTAATTTGTAGATAACAAGATCTTTATGGTAGCCATTGTTGATTTCCTATTATGTTGTTTTGAAGCCCTGTATCACTTTCATTGTTTTGTTTTGATTGGTTTAATTCTGTTTTGTTTTATTTGATTTCATTATGTCTGATGCTATGGGTAGCTATTTTGAAGAAAACAAGAGGCATTATGGTAGCCATTGTTGATTTCCTATTACCTTTTTTTGAAGTCTTGTATCACTTTTATTGTTTTGTTTTGATTGGCTTTATTCTGTTTTATTTTGTTTGGTTTTATTCTTTTAAAAAATAACTAGAAATAACATCAATACATTTCTATGTACATGTGTTCTTCAAAAATAAAGCGTTAGATTTATCATGCAAAAGAAAGTCAATTTTAAGAATAAACAACAATTTGTAAAAAAAAGAAAAGACAAAGTAGGGAGGAGAGAGAGAAATGGAGAGAGAGAAAAAAAGAGAGAGAAAGGTAGACTGAGAGAGATGGCAGATAACACAAAAATCATAATACATTTTTTGCAATTAACTTACAACCAGTATCTATTTTTATTTTGAAGGGAAAAACCCATAAAAACAATGATAAAAACTTTCAAAACAAGATAGTAGGAGAATAACAATGGTTAATACCTTGCATACTATTATCTTCAAAGTAACTGCTCAGATTAAAGATACAGCCATGAAAAATTGATCAAACAATATAAGCACAAACTTTTCTTTTCACCAGTGACATAACTCAGCAACACACTGCCTGCCTGGTAAGCCCAAGATCCTGAGTTCGATTCTTGGTAAAACAAAACAAAACACAACAAAACAAAAATTTTCTTTCTTGTGAACTATCAGAAATTAGTAGCATGACTACCTTACTACATATATTTGCTTTTCCTTCCTTCTTTTCTCCATGTTCCATCCCAGGTTCTCTTTCATTGTGAAGTATCTTCCAATTTTATAAAATCTATTGTACATTTTGAATTGTATTTACTCTTTCAACTTCTCACACTAGGGAAACAATGTGATGTTTACATATGTGAATGCGATTTATTTCACTTTTGAATATGCTCTTGAGTTGCATTCATTTACCTATAAGTCTCCAGTTTATACCCCATTTTATTTTATTTTATTTTATTTTATTTTATTTATTTATTTATTTTTGTGGTAACGGGGATTGAACTCATAACCTAGAGCCTGCCAGGGCAGGAGCTTAAGGCACTGAGCCAAACTCCTGGCCCTGGTTTTTTTTGAGGCAGGGTCGCACTATGTAGCTCATGCCGGCCTTGCACTCACGTTGTAGCCCAAGCCGGCCTCGAACTCACAATGCTCTGCCTACCTCAGCCTCCTGAGTTCTGGGATTAAAGGCGTGCACCACCATGCCCTGCTTTTATACCCCATTTTAAAAATTTTATTTTGAAAAGCAAAACAGAAAAACGGGATAGAAACAATACAGAATTTTGGGAAAAATTAGGAAATTAACAGAAGCTAATATATTGCATATTGTTATTTTAGAAGTAGTTGTTTAGGTTACAAGATTTAGGCATGCAAAAAATGGTTAATCAATAAAATAAAGCACTAACAGAGATTAGTAGTATAGTTATCTATGTTGTATATATGTATATACACAAATACATATGTGCATACCTATATACATATAACCTTTTCTCTTCTTCCTTTTCTCCTTTCCCTTATACCAGCTGTTCTTTCCTTTTGAGCAATTTATCTTTCATTATCACAATATCTATTGTACATTTTGGATCTTCTTACTCTTCCAGTTTTTTTACACTAGCGAGACAATAGGATATTTAAAAATGTGAACTTTATTTTTTCATTTGTGAATATGGTCTCAAGTTGCCTCCATTTAACTATAAAAACCTTAAAATTATCATTCTTTAAAACCGACTAGTATTCCATTGCATAAAAATACCACATTTTTTTTATCCATTCCTCAGTTGATGGGCATTTGGGTTGTTTCCAAGATTTAGCAATTACAAATTGTGCTGCTATAAACATAGGTGCATGTATATTGCTCTGGCATGACATTTTCAATTTTTCTGGGAAAATACTCAGAAGGAGAATAGCTGGGGCTTACAATCCCAGTTGTGAGGAATCTCCACACTGATATCCACAGTGATCGTACCAGGCTACATTCCCACCAAGAGTGGAGAAGCATTCCTTTTTCCCCACAGCTCCACCAACATTTGTTATATGTTGATTTCTTGATGGCAGCCATTATTTTCTGGAGTGAGATGGAATCTCACTGTTGTTTTAATTTGCAGGTCTCAAGTAATCAGTGATGTTGAACATTTCTTACTGGGAGAGCTTATTTTTTATTTTATTTATTTATTTATTTATTTTGTGGCACCGAGGATTGAACATACAACATCGCACCTCTCAGACAGGCACTTAAGTCACTAAGCCAAACTCCAGGCTGTCAAACATCTCTTCATGTATTTATTTTCTATTTTTTTTTAATTTAAGAGAAAAACAAGACACATGTAAAAAAGACAAAAAGCAAAAGAGACAAACAAACAACTAAAGTAAATGCACAACAGCAACATTACAGGTTTACAAAAGAGGATGGTAGAAACTTGACAATGATTGCAATACTGCGTATCATTATCTTTAAAATGGTTATTTACATTAACAGATATAGACATGTAAAGTTGATCTAATCATATGCATATTAACTGTTCTTTCTCAATAACTAATACATTCAGCAGTATGATCATTTTAGTTATCTTACATATACATATATACAGATTTATATCTTTTCTTTTTCCCTTCCCTCTTTCCCCCTTTTCCCTTCCCAATTACTTTTGTTCTTCGAGCAGTTTTTTACCCTTACATAGTATTTACTATAGATTTTGCATCATATAAACTTTTTCAGTTTCTTACACTAGAGAGACAATATGGTATTTACACATGTGGGTTAGATTTATCTCGCTTATGAGTATGGTCTCAAGTCGTGACCATTTACTTATAAAAACCTCAATGCAATCTTTCTTAATAGCTGAGTAGTACTCCATTGTATAAAAATACCACATCTTTTTTATCCGTTCTTTGATTGATGGGCACTTGGGTTGTTTCCAAGATCTGGCTATTACAAATTGGGTTGCTATAAACATGGGTGCACAAATACCACTGTGGTATGATGTTTTCAGTTCTTCTGGGAAAACGCCCAGAAGTGGGATAGCTGGGTTAAATGGAATCTCTAATCCTAGCTTATTGAGGAATCTCCACACTGACTTCCACAGTGGTTGCACCAGTCTACACTCCCACCAACAGTGGAGAGGAGTTCCTTTCTCCCCACAGCCCCTGCAGCATTTGTTGTTGGTTGAGTTTTTAATCTTGGCCATTCTTTCTGGAGTGAGATGGAATCTCAGTGTTGTTTTAATTTGCATTTCCCAAATGACCATTGATGTTGAACATTTTTTCATATATTTATTTGCCATTTGTATTTCTTTCCCTGAGAAGTGTGTATTCATCTCAGATGCCCATTTTTTGATTGGGTCCTTGAATTTTAGGGGCCTGATTTCTTTTAATACTTTATATGTTTTAGATAGAAGTCCTTTGTCTGATGGACAATTGGGTAATATATTTTCCCAGTTCGTGGGTTTTCTTTTCACTCTGTTGCAAATTTCATTTGACATGCACAAACTTTTTAGTAAGATGAGATCCCAGTTGTTGATTCTGGAAAATGTTTTCTGTGCGATTTGATATTTGTTCATGAACTCTCTACCTACTCCTATGTCATCAAGATTTTTACCTACTCTGTCTTCTAGTAAGTTTAGTGTCTCTGTTTTAATATTCAGATCTTTGATCCATTTTGACTTTATTTTACTGCACAATGATAGACATCAATCTAGTTTTAGTTTACGTCATATAGAATGCCAGTTTTTCCAACACCATTTGTTAAAGAGACTATCTTTCTTCCAATGTACATGTTTGGCCTCTTTGTCAAAGATGAGGTGGCTGAGTGTGTTTGTAGTTGTGGCTGTATCTTCTCGTCTATTCCATTTATCTTCAGGTCTGTTTCGATTCCAGTACCATGCTGATTTTATCACAGTAGCTTTGTAGTATAGTTTCAAGTTGGGGATTGTGATACCTCCTGCCTTACCTTCATTGCCCAGAATTGCCTTTGCTGTTCTAGGTCTTTTCTGGTTCCAGATGAATTTCAGGAATGCTTTCTCTAGTTCTGTGAGGTAGGCAAGTGGTATTTTGATTGGGATTGCACTAAATCTGTATAACAATTTTGGGAGAATGGCCATTTTCATGTTTGTTCTTCCTATCCATGAACAGGGAATATCTTTCCATTTTCTGAAATCTTGTTTGATTTCCTTCTTCAGAGTAATGTAATTTTCACTGTATAGATCTTTCACTTGCTTTGTTTGGTTGATTCCTATTTCATTTTTTGGATGTTATACTGAAGTGTGTGGTTTCCCTTGTTTCTCTCTCAGTGACTTTGTTGTTTCTTTACAGGAATGCTACTCATTTTTGAGTGTTGACCTTGTATCCACCAACCTTACTGAATTTGGTTATTACTTCTAGAAGTCTTCTAATGGATTTTTGGGAGTCTTCTATGTGGAGTATCGTATCATCTGCAAATAATGATAATTTCATTTCTTCCTTTTCTATCCTTATTCCCTTTATTTCTTTCTCTTGTCTAATTTCTCTGGCTAGTATTTCCAGAACTACATTGAATAGGAGTGGTGATAATGGACATCCTTTTCTTGTTCCTGATTTTAGGTTGAAAGTTTTCAGTTTTTCTCCATTTAGTAAGATGTTGGCTGTTGGTTTATGATATGTAGCTTTTATCAGGTTGAGGTAGAGACCATCTATTCCGATTTTCTGTAGGGTTCTTAGCACGAATGGGTGTTGGATTTTGTCGAAAGCTTTTTCTGCATCTACTGAAATGATCATGTGGTTCTTGTCCTTGGCCCTGTTGATATGGTGTATTACATGTATTGATTTCTGAATGTTGAACCATCCCTGCATTCCTGGGATGAATTCCACTTCATCATGGTATATAATCTTTGTGATAACTTGCTGTATCCCATTTGCCAGTATTTTATTGAGGATTTTTGCGTCTATATTCATTAGGGAGATTGGCCTGTAATTTTCTTTTTTGGTTGGGTCTTTCTCTGGTTTTGGTATTAGGGTAATACTTGTTTCCAGGAATGACTTAGGGAGACTTGCTTCCCTTTTGATTTCATTGAAGAGTTTGAGGAGTGTTGGCATTAAGTAATCCCTAAATTTGTTGTAGAATTCAGTGGTGAATCCATCAGAACCCAGCCTTTTCTTTTTTGGTACGGTCCTAAATACATTTTCAATTTCATTAACTGAAATTGGGTTATTCAGGAGCTTTACATCTTCTTGATTCAGGTTTGGTAATTCACAGGTTTCTAGGAATCTGTCCATTTCTTGTGTTACCAAATCTATGTGAGTTAAGGTTTTCAAAGTTGGTGTTGATGATCTTCTGTATTTCCACAGGGTCTGTAGTGATTTCACCCTTTTCATTTCTTTTTGCATTAATCTGAGTTTTTTCTTTCCTCTTCTTGATAAGGTTGGCTAGGCGTTTATCAATTTTATTTACTCTTTCAAAGAACCAACTCTTCGATTCATTAATTCTTTGTATTGTTTTCTTAGTTTCAATTGCATTAATTTCTGCTCTAATGTTAATAATTTCCTCCCTTCTTTGGGCTTTGGACTTGACTTGTTCTTCTTTTTCTAGAAGTTTGAGGTGCAGCACTAGCTTGTTTATGTGTGTTCTTTTTGTTTTTCTGATATGAGAGTTTAGGGCTATAAATTTCCCTCTGAGGACTGCTTTCATTGTATCCCACAGGTTGCGGTAATTGGTATTTGAATTTTCATTCAATTGTAGATATTGTTTAATTTTTTCTTTAACTTCTTCTGTGACCCACTGGTTATTTAGGAGAGCATTATTTAACTTCCATGTGTTTATGCAGCTATTGTAGTTTTTTGTCATTCATTTCCAATTTTACTGTGCTATGGTCAGATAATATGCATGGAATTATTGCAGTTCCTTTGTATTTACTTAAGCATGTTTTGTGGACCAGTATATGATCTATTTTAGAGAGTGACCCATGTGCAGCTGAGAAGAATGTGTATTCTGATGTTGATGTGTGGAATACTTGGTACACATCTACTACTTCCATTTGTTCACAAGTTTGATTCAGTTCTGTTATTTCTTTGCTGATTTTTTGTTTGGTTGAACTGTCTCTCTGTGACAGTGGGGTGTTAATGTCCCCTGTTATAACTGTATTATTGTTTATTTGGTTTTTCATGTCTATTAAGAATTGTGTTACATAGTTGGGTGCTCCCATATCCAGTGCATATATATTTATGATTGTAATCTCTTCCTCTTGAAGTTTTCCCCTCACAAGTATGTAGTGACCTTCTTTATCTCTTTTGATCATTTTTGGTTTGAAGTTCGTATTGTCTGCAAACATAATAGCTACCCCTGCTTTTTCGTGGGTTCAGGTTGCATGGAGTATTGTTTTCCAGCCTTTGATTTTTAGTCTGTGAATTTCCTTTCCAGTGAAATGTGTTTCTTGTACACAGCATATTGCTGGATTTTGTTTCTTAACCCACTCTGCTAGTCTGTTTCTTTTTATTGGTGAGTTAAGACCATTTACATTGATTGATATAACCGATATGTACTGACTCATCCCTGTCATGATATCTTTCTGTTGTTGGTTTTCTACATCTTCTGTTTAATTATTTGCCCTGTTTAGTGGTTTCCTTTTGTTGGTGTTCTTAAGATTGTAGCTAACTTTGTCTCTTTCTAGAGTGTCTTTCAGTAGTCTTTGTAGTGTTGGTTTAGTGGCCATAAATTTCTTCAGTTCTTCTTTGTCATGGAAGTATCTTATTTCTCCATCAATTTTTAAGGATAGTTTTGCAGGGTACATCAATCTGGGTTAAAAGTTATTTTCTTTCAGTATTTGAAATACTTCACTCTAAGCTCTTCTTGACTTAAAGGTTTGTGTTGAGAAGTCTGCTGTGATTCTGATAGGCTTTCCTTCATAGGTAATCTGTTTCTTTTCTCTGACAGCTTTTATTATTTTGTTCTTGTGCTATATTTATGATACCCTCAGTATTATATGTCTGGGTGGGGTGAAGATTTATTTTGGTTATGGTTAATTGGGTTTCTGTATGCCTCAGTTACCTGTATTTCAGATTCTCTTCCCACATTTGGAAAGATTTCTGCTATTATTTCTGTGAATAGTCTTTGCAGGTCATTAGTATTGACTCCTGCTTTTTCATTTATGCCTATTAATCTTAAGTTATTTCCCTTGGCATTGTATTGCAGCTCTTGAATTTTTGTCTTTTGGTTCCTTACTATTTTTAAGAGATCTTTTCTTTCATGGCCATAAGCTCCCCTGCTGTCTTCAAGATCTGAGATTCTATCTTCAGCTTCATTCAAGTGGTTTTTCAAACTTTCCATGGAATTTTTCATTTCCTGCATTTCCCTTTGAATCTTTTTCCTGCATTCTGTTTGTGTCTTATATTGTTCATTCAAGGTTTCGATCATTTTCTTAAGTTCTTCTATTTTTTATCTTGGTCTTCTTTAGATACATGCAACATTTCTTTAATAATTATTCTTATTTCATTTTTTAGCTCAGAGAATATTTCTGATTTGAGTTTCTCTATAGCTTCATTGAGCTGTTTCTTTACTGCATTTGCTATCATTTCAGAAAGTTCAGTTGTATGACTCCCAGTGTCTTCTGTTTCACGGTCTCTTTGGTTTGTTCTCAGTGAGCTGGGGGTCTGAGACTGCCTCTTTGTCTTTTGTTTTGTCATTTTCTTCTGGAGCCTCTGTGGCTCTGTGTCCTGCCAGACTGACCAGGCTCTCCCTTGGTGGAATGCGCCAATTCACGGGACCGGGTAGAGCTGGATCCTCTGTGCAGCTAGTGAGGGCGCACTCCTGGAGTTTGCTGATGAAGACTCCACCTTACCGCATGGAGGCTGAGACCTCCTGGAGCCAGCCAGCTAGGTGGAGCATATCCCGGACTGTGGCACCACCCGGACCCTGAGTCTGGTGTGCAAGGAGTTCAGAGCCTCTGGAGTGCCAGGCAAGCCTGGGCGAGTCCCAGGTCTACAGTGCCAGGAACTTGCTCCTGGCTCAGTGGGCCTGCAACCTCTTGGACCCTCCACACCAGCTGCTCCACTGAACAATAGAGCTTGTGCCCTGTACTCCAAGGGGCAGACCCAAGCTTGCCAAGACCCTGCAGCTACTCTGGCCAGTCCCTGTTTAGTAGCTCTCTAGACCTGGGCTGGGCTAGGCTCAGTACCTCTGTGTCCTGCGAGGCTGGTGCGGTGCTCCCCTGGTGGGTTACGCTGAGTTGTGGGACCAGATAGAGCTAGATCCTCTGCGCAGCTAGTGAGGGCGCACTCCCAGAATGTCTATTTTCTATTTGTATTTCTTTATCTAAGAAGGATGTGTTCATCTCACATGGTGAGTTTTGACTTTGGTCTTTGAATTTGGGAGGCCTGATGTTTTTCAGTTTTTTATATGTTCAGGATATAGGTCCTTTGTCTGGGGGACAGATGGCTAAAATTCTTTCCCATTCTGTGGCTTTTCTTTGCACTCTGTTGTTGGTTTCTTTTGAAGTGCAAAAACTTTAATAGGATGAGATCCCAGTTGTTGATTCTTTGAAGTACATATCATGCAGTTTGCGTTTTGTTCATGAACTCCTTACCTACTCCTATGTCTTCAACATTTCTACCTACCTTGTCTTCCAGTAGATTTAGTGTTTCTATTTTAATATTTAGATATTTGACCCATTTTGACTTTAGTTTAGTGCCTGGTGTTAGACATGGGTCTAGTTTCAGTCTTCAGCATGTGAAAAGCCAATTTTTCCAGCACCATTTATTAAAGAGGCTATCTTTCTTCCAGTGAATATGTTTTGCCCCTTTGTCAAAGATAAGGTGGCTGAGTGTCTTAGTAGTCGTGTCTCCATCCTGTAATCTGTTCCATTGATCTTCAAGTCTGTTTTGTTTTGGTATGTTTTGTTTTGCTTTGTTTGCCAGTACCATGCTAATTTTATCACAGTAGCTTTGTAGTACAATTTCAAGACGGGGAGTGTAATGACTCCTTCCTTGCCTTTGCTTCACAGAATTGCCTTTGCTGTTCTAGGTCTCTTCTGTTTCCAAATGAATTTTAGGAATTTTTTCTCTAGATATGTGAGGTATATTCATGGTATTTTGATCAGGATTGCATTAAATTGATAAACAACTTTTGGGAGTATGGCCAATTTTGCTGTTCGTTCTTCCTAACCAAGAACAACAGATATCTTTCCATTTTCTGACACTTTCTTCAATCTTCCTTTTAAAAGTACTATAGTTTTCAATGCATAGGTCTTTTGCATCCTTTGTTAGGTTGATTTCTAAGTATTTAATTTTTTTGATGCTATTGTGAAAGGTGTTATTTCCGTAATTTCTTTCTCAGTGAGTTTGTTGTTTGTGTACAGGAATGCTATTGATTTTTGAGTGTTGACTTTGTATCCAGCTACACTGCTGAATTTACTTATTAACTATAGTAGTCTTTTGATGGACTTTTTGGGGTCTTCTAAGTAGAGTATCATATCATTTACAAATAGTCATAATTTAACTTCTTACTTTGCTATCCTTATTCCTTTTATTTCTTTCCCTTTTTTAATTGCTCTGACTAACGTTTCCAGCACTTTATTGAATAGGAGTGCTGATAGTGGAATCTTTGTCTTTTTCCTGATTTTAGAGTGAAAATTTTCAGTTTTTGTCCATTTTATATGACATTGGCTGTTGGCTTGTCTTAGATGACTTTTATTAGTTTGAGTTAGATACCATCTATTCCAATAGGGTTTTTATCATGAATCAGTATTGGACTTTATCAAAAGTTTTTTCTGCATCTATTGAGATGATCATGTGATATTTGTCTTTGGCTCTGTTGATGTGGTGTATTACAGTTTCTGATATGCATATATCGAACTGTCCCTTCATTCCTGGGATAAATCCCACTTGGTCATGACATATAATCTTCTTGATGATTTGCTGTCTATTAGTATTTGTCTTATATAGTTGGGTGGTCCTGTGTTTGGAGCATATATATTTATGACTTTTATCTTTTACTCTTGAATTTTTCCCTAACAAATGTGTAGTGACCTTCTTTATCTCTTTTGATCATTTTTGGTTTGACATTCACATTGTCTACAAACAGAATAGCTACCCCTGCTTTTTTCTGGGTTCCTGTCACAGGGAATATTGTTTTCCATCCTTTGACTTTCACTCTATGAGTTTAATCTTGAGTCAGTTGTGTTTCTTGTATACAGCATATTGTTGGATCCTGTTTATTGATCCATTCTGTCAATTTATTTCTTTTAATTGGTGAATTGATGCCATATATATTAACAGTTAAAACTGATATGTGCTGGCTTAACTTTGTCATGCTATTTTACTGTTGTTGGTTCCCTTACTTTCCCCCTTGTTTAATCACTTTCCCTGCCTATTGGTTTCTTTCTGTTGTTGTTCTGGGAATTGTAGACATTTTTGTCTCTCTCTAGTATGTCTTTCAGTACTCTTTCTAGTGTTGTTTTGGTGGACATGAATTTCTTAAGTTGTTCTTTGTCATAGAAGCATTTTCTTTCGCCATTGAATTTCAAAGAAAATCTTGCAGGTACATCTATCTGGGTTAAAAGTTGTTCTCTTTTAGGGCTTAAAATACTTCACTCCAACCTCCTCTTGACTTGAAGGTTTGTGTTGAGAAGCCTACCTTGATTCTGATGGACTTTCCTTGATAGGTTAGTTGTGTCTTTTCTCTAACACTTTTTAGTATTCTGTTCTTATGCTGAATTTCTGGAATCTTGATTATTATATGTCTGGGTGTAGACTTATTTTGGTTATGACTGTTTGGTGTTCTATATGCCTCACTTATCTGTATACCAGATTCTTTTCCCATGTTTGGGAAATTTTCTGCTATGACGTCTGCAAAGAGATTTCTAAATCATTTTCATTGACTCCTGCATGCTTATTGACACGTATCAGTTATATTCTTTTTCTTTGTTCTACCTTGAAGCTGTTGATTGTTGTTTCATGATCCCTTGTTATTTTTAAAAGTTCTTTCCTTTTATCATCAGTAGCTGCAATCCTGTCTTCATGGTCTGCAAGTCTATCTTCAGTTTCATTTATGAAGTTTCGCTAGCTTTCAGTGGAATTTGTAATTTTCTGGCTATCTCTTTGAATTTGTTTCATGCATTCTTTTTTTATTATATTGCTCATTCCAGGTTTCCATCATTTTTCCATGCTCCTGTACTTTTTTTATCTGTCTTCTCTAGCTATGCTGGGCAACTCCTTTATAATGGTTTCATTTCTTTCTTTATCTGAGAGTTTATTTCTAATCTGATTTCCTCTATAGCCTCATAGATTCATTTCTTTATTTTACTTGGTATCTTTTCAGAAATTTCAGCCATATGAGCTCCAATGTCCATTATTTCAATGTCTCCTGTACTTGCTCCTGATGGACTGGGCATTTGAGATTGCAGTTTGCTTTTTCTTTTTGTCATTTTCACCTCTTGGGTTAATATTTTGATATTTTCAGCTGGGCGTGGTGGCGCACACCTTTAATCCCAGCACTCGGGAGGCTGAGGTAGGCGGAGCGTTGTGAGTTCGAGGCCAGCTTGGGCTACAGCGTGAGTGCAAGGCCTGCCTGAGCTACATAGTGGACCCCAGCCTCCCAAGTGCTGGGATTATAGGAGTGCACCACCATGCCCAGTCATATATAGACATCTTCCTTCCTTCCTTCCTTTCTTTCTTTCTTTTCTTTCTTTCTTTCTCTCTCTCTCTCTCTCTCTCTCTCTTTCTTTTGGTACCAGGGATCAAACTCATGACCTCGTTCTTGCCAAACAGGTGCTTGTGCCACTGAGCCAAACCTTCAGCCCTCACCTAGACTCTTGCCAGCTTGCCAAGGTTCTACAGCTGGGGGAGGGTTCACTGAGGCTCCTGTTGACCCACTGAGGTCCTCTGCTTGAGGGGGAAGTTCACCAAACTGTTGCTGGCCCAAGAAGGTTCTCTGTGTTTGGGGAGGAGGTTGCCAAGGCTCCCACCAGTCCAAGGTACTGCAGGTGATAGAAGAGATCATTGACAGTCTGTGGGCTTCTGAGGTCTTTTGGGTGTGGGGGAAGGATGTCTGATTATCCTGTCAGCTTCTGAGGCCATTCAGGTGCCCAGTTTATACTTCTTTATGACTGAATGGTGCTCCATTGTACACAAAGATAACTTTTTTTAATTCATTCCTCATTTAGTGGGCATTTGGGTTGCATCAAAGATCTAGCTATTTCAAATTGCGCTGCTATAATCTTGGACGCATGTATATCATTGTGCTACGATGTTTTTATCTCTTCTGGAAAGATACCCAGCAGAGGAATATCTAGATTGAATGGGACTTCTATTCTTAGTTTATTCAGGAATCTCTACACTGATTTCTATGGTGGTTGCACCAGTGTACACTCCCACCAACAGTGGAAAAGCATTCATTTTTCTCTACAGCTCTACCAGTATTTGTTATTGGTTGATTTCTTGATGATTGCCATTCTTTCTATAGATAGGAAGAAACAACATATGGAAAATGGCTCTTATTCCAAAGTTGCTATACAGACACCAATAAAATACCAGTAGTATACCTCACAGAACTAGAGAAAATACTCTTAAAATTCATTTGGAACCATAAGAGACTGAGAATAGCAAAAACAATTCTGGAAAACAAAGGCAAGACAGGAGGCATCACAATTCCTGACTTGAAATTATACCACAAAACTACTGTTATAAGACCAGCATGGTACTGCCAAAAAAAAAAAGCAAAACATACTTGAGAATCAGTGGAACAGATTAAAAGATGCAAACACAAATAGAAACACACTCAGTTGCCTTATCTTTGATAAAGGGGCCAAACATGCTTGCTGGTAAAAAGACAGCCTCTTTAATAAATTCTGCTGGACAACTGACTTTCCACATGCTGAAGACCAAAACTAGACCCAAGTTTGTAACATTGTACTAAACTAAAGTCAAAATAGATCAAAGATCAATTGATCTATATATTAGAACAGAAACACTAAATCTACTGGAAGAGAAATTAGGTAGAAATCTTGAAGGCATAGGTTTAGGAACAGAGTTCATAAACAAAACCCAAACTGCATGGCAAATACTTAAAAGAATCAACAACTGGTATCTCTTCTTATTGAAAAGCTTTTACACATCAAAAGAAATGACCAACTGAGAGAAGAGACAACCTACAGAGCCCTCAGACAAATGACATATCTAGAGCATATAAAGAACTGGAAAAATCAGACTTCCCCAAATTCAAAGATCCAATTCAAAAATGGGCATCTGAGATACATGAACACTTACCAGAAGAATTTGCCAAGAAGGGTTTACACTGAGTGACTCAGAAATGGGAAGGCAATTCCCCTCACTCACCTGACAAAACATAAGGGAGGTAAGGTATACCTACCGATGGACTCTTATTTAAAATATAAAACAGGCACGTATACTTACATACATACACACACACACATACACACACACGCACACACACACCTCCATTTATATTATACACTCACTTTAACATCAGTATAGTGCTCACATATTTACATGTCCTTTTTACTTATTCTTTAAGTCTATAGCTGCCTTCCTATAAACCCTGCCCCTTCACTTATTTTTTGCAAAGGAACAGGAAGAAACCAAAAGGGCAGCCAGAAGAAATGCATAGGTTAGGTTCAAAGACAGCCAAGAGAACACATCAGATATCGAGATATTCACAAACACCTGGGGGACAGAAAAACTCTGCACTATCTCAATAAAAGGAGCTTGGGGTAAAGCTTCAGGGCTTTCAGCTCTGATACCTTTTACCACATCATGGTGGTTGTCTATCCTCTTTCTTTTCCATCTTTTCAAATGTAACTGTCATTTGTTATACTAAACTTTGCCTTTTTTAGTTCTTTACTGGTTCCAGGTTTAGGATCGCTGGGAGTTGCATTTTCAGCAGAGCAATGGTATGGCATGACATGGCATGGCAAACTATCTACACCTAGAGATAACTGTTGTGGTAGCTGGTAACTTATTTTCTCTCTGTTGCTCCAAGCAAGACCAAGTCATGAATATTCCTAAGAAAGAGTAATACTTTGCAACCTTGGGTATTACTTCCTGAATCTCCTATCTATTGTCTCAGGAACCATGCAATAGTTGACAACATACTAGCAGAAAAGTAAAAATGTAGAAAGAATCACCTTCGAGGTAATTCTCTTTGAGTCAATGAGTCAAGTGCTCTCTCCTCAAGGACAAGACTCTTCAACAATTCATATCAATATATTAATTCAGAGCATAAAGGGAAATTATGGAATTGTCACCAGCAAGCCAGGTCCTAACACCACAAGGAACCAGCAACATTACTTAGTTATTTGTGTCTTTGGGAAAACAATTCAGACATGTAGGCAGTTGTACAGATTATAGGCAGAATTTGTTACAAGTTATAGATTTTTAGAGTGATAGATAAAGAGAATACACCTTTAATCATGAAGGTGGAGAAGCATGAAGATGGCAGTGGCCTCTAATTAAGGAGAATGTTACATTTATATGATTAAATGAATCTTTAGGGAATATCATTTTCCCCTCTCAGATCATTTTATTTTATAAAGAAAAGGCTGTTTTGACCAACTTCAGAGGTAAGAATGGTCCCATCTACTCCCTAGGGGAGGCATTTTTGTTTAATTTGTTTGGGGACCTTGAAAATTTTCCAATCTCCTTAGTCATGGTTTGGACATTGTACAGGCCCTGGACTTGACGAGCATACTCAGAGGAAGTTATATTCTCTTGGACTACATCTTAAAATCCATAACTCATTTGGATTTTATTTGGAGCTAATGATTAAGAAAACAAAGGGAGAAAAATAATGATGTTTTGGCTTTTCATGTAGCATCCAGCTGCCTGTTGCCATGTCTGCTAATGTCTAACCTGCTAAGATATGGACAATATTTTCAAACAAAGTGCAAAAGGGCTATTGAGTTAAGGGATTATGGTAGAGTAGGAAATTCTCTGAACTGGAAGAAGGTAAATCAGAATTCTCATACTAATTTTACTACAGATTAATTGTGCAATTTAAAGAAAGTCCCTTTTCCTTCTTAGCCTCAAGGCTTTCCTCTGTGGAATGATGTAAATGGAGCTAGATTATCTCCAAGGCCTATTTCAACACTGATACTCTGTGAGTCTAATTTAATTATAATAGAAAGATTCTTAAAACTTAAAACAGGGGGACTTATAGCTTTATTGAACGCTGATTTGTCTCCTCAAAACCACAAAGAAAAAAAGAAACAAATATCCCTACATTTTCCTGTATAGCTTAAAATATGTTTTATCATAACTACACACTTTATACTTCAATAAATCTTAATCTGTAAAGCATATTTCTTATAGTTGTTGTCATAAAATCTATAAAAGAGCTTAATTTTGCTTCACTTCACAACTTATTACTATTATTATAGACAGCTAAATTAGGCAGAAATATTATAGACAGTCAAACATTTGAGGGAAAGGCCTTGGAGGAGTTCAGTGCAGAGGATGAGAAAGCATTGCATCTGTGGCTGGAGTCACATTTGCTGAAGTTCGAAACTCAAGATAAAGATGAAATGATCAGGCCTACATGCCTCCTGAAGGATAAGCAATAAATTGAAGATTATACTCATCTGGTCCAATAAAATCTAGATAGACATCAGTCACCCAAGTGGGTGACCAAGACCTTCCTAAAAACAGTCTTTGTTCTTTCCATGTACCCTTGCTATGTGACCTTCTTCCCCACTGAATCAATGCTACATAAGCAGCTATACTTGTAATCTTATTGGGTGATCATACCCTTGACCCATGTGGTACCCACTTCATGATTTTGTACCCACCTCAAGATTTTGCTCTATAAAACATCCTCTGAGATGTGGGCCTGCTTGGAAAAGCACTTTCAAGCCTCCTGCTGTCTTCAGGAACTTTCTCTTTCAATAAATTTTTCCTACTTATCCTCCCTTTTTCCTTAGAATTTGTTCTTCAATTTTGGGGAACACAAACTCAGTGTATCTGACATCTAGCAGGTTGGGAGTTATATTATTCCCCTTATAGCATTTGGAGGTCTACACCAAGATAATTGGAAGGAGATGGAAAATTCAATGTCAAATTCTCTTCCTTCTTTGGAATAAGCGCTAGAAATTGTTCAACTCTCACATATTGAGAAATAGCTCTTTAATATTTTTCTGCACCCATGGATGACCTGTCTACCCCCTAGAGGCAAATCTAATGGAGAAGAAAGTATTGATTATGATAGGTTTTCAACTCTAGAATGGTACTATAAGAGAGAAAACGGTCAGAATTATCTTATGCTCAGACTTTCTTTGCAGTAAGAGATAAATCTTACTTGTGTTCAAAATGTAGATGTAAGCCACACGAAAACCAGACACCTCTGGTGCTTGAGGCACAATCATACATCTACTATTACTGAGTTTGCAGTTACCCTCCTTTCCCTTCAGATCCTAAGAAAAATGTTTCCAAGACAACCATAAAGCCTCACCCACTATTACTGAGCCTGAGGTTTCCTTTGCCCTCCAGACTCTGATAATGAAGCTTCCAAGCCAACCTTAATTGAAGCCTCTACTGAGCTATATCCATTCATATCTAATTTTGTTCAAGTTCCTCAAGGATAACATGCCTTACAGGAAGTGGGTAGAGAATTTGGCCCTACATCTCTCCATATGTCTTTTTCTCTCAGTAACCTCAAACATCAAAAAAGACCTGAGAAAATATTTTTGTTGTGTTTTGTTTTGTTTTGGTACTGGGGATTGAACTCATGACCTCACGATTATCAGGCAGGTGCTTATGCTACTGAGGTAAATCCCCGACCCCCTGAGAAAGTTTTCAGATGACACAGATAAGTACACTGAGGTCTTTAGGGTACTTTCCCAGATGTATGAACTACACTGGAAAGATGTAATGTTACTCTTAAACATTGATTTCTCTTTTACTTTATTTTAATTTTTTATTTTAAAGATAATAAAACCAAGCAAAACAAAACAGAACAAAGTCAATCAAAACAAACCAGTGTAAGTCACATAGGACCTCAAAACAATAGGAAATCAACAATGGTTACCATAATGCCTCTTGTTGTCTTCAAAATAGTTGCACATACTTTCAGACATAGTAAAAATCAAACAAAACAGAACACAATAGAACCATTAAAAGCAAAACAATGAATGCAATAAGGGACTTCAAAACAAAACAATACTAAGTCCAAAATGGTTACCATAATATATCTTTTTATCTTTGAAATAGCTACCAATGCCATCAGATATAACAAAATTAAACAAAACAAAACAAACAAAAGCCAATCCAACAAAACAATAAAAATGATACTGGACTTCAAAACAGTGTAATAGAGAATTAATAACAGCTACCACTTTCAGAAGGAGATCCCCCATAGATGCTATACTGAGTACCATTATTCTCTGAATAGATTACCAGACCACCAGCTCTAGACCTGCAAAGTCAGTGAAACATGAAACAACACAAGCATCAAATTGCATTGCACCTCAATACCTATCATTGCAGCCTGTGTTTCTCTGAATCAACCTGATACTGTTTTGTGGAGGGGTTGGCTCTTCTTGTTTCTCAGCCCACACACTGGAAAGGACTGGGGTCTGGCTCTCCCCACAGCAGCCCACAGATGGTGCTGATTCACAGGGAGAACTTACTTCTTTGTGACTTCTTGTTCTCTTCCCCCACAGTCCTTAAATGGTGCTGACTCATGGGGAAAACATGGAGGCTGGCTGTCCCCCTGGTGGCCCATGCATGGCACTAATTCACTGGGACAGCTTGCTTCTTGGTGGCTTCTTGTTCTCTTCCCCTGTACTCCATGAATGACACTGACTCATGAGAAAAGACTGAGGTCTGGCTCTTCTTTCTCAGACCCCAGAAGATGCTGACTGTTTTTCAGTGTTAGATTTAAAAGATGCTTTCATTTGTATTCCTTTACATATGGATTCCAGATTTTTCTTTGCCTTTGAAAATCCTTATGACCAAGCCTCTCAACTGACATGGACTGTGTTTCCTCAAAGGTTCAGAGACAGTCTTCATCTGTTTCGATAAGTGCTTTCCCACGATTTGGAACATTTTGAATTTTCTCAAGTCACAGTCCTGTAATATGTAGATGATATACTGTTATGTGCCCTCCTAGAAGAGTTCTTTAGCTGAGACACCCATGCTCTGCTGAATTTTCTAGCAGACAGAGGTTACAATGCCTCTAGGTCTAAGGCACAGCTTTGCAGCCTTTAGGGAAAATACTGAGGCCTTATACCTAAGGGAATTTGAAGACTGGGGAAAGAGAGAATTAAACCAATATTTTCCTTCCTACAGCCCAAGACCATAAAACAGCAAAGGAGATTCCTAGGCATTACAAGATTTTCCTCCTTTGGATAGCAGGGTATGGTGAGATCAGATAACCTCTCTATCAGCTTATGAAGGAAGCTCAAAAGGAAAAATACCCATATCTTAACCTGACAACCTGATACCCAAACTACATTCCAGAAGCTTAAACGCGCACTTCTGGATGCCCCAGCACTTAACTTCCTGACTGGACATTGTTTCAATCTGTAAGTTGATGTAAGACATGGCATGGCTTTGGGAGTGCTTAAGTAGGATTGAGGACCTGCTCAACAGCCTGTAGGGTATCAGAATCATTGATTAAACATTATAGAAAAGGGTTGGCCTGTGTGCCTTTGCGCTGTGGCTGCCATAGCTTCCCTGGTACCAGAGATATCCAAGATGACTTTAGGCAAAGATCTCGCTGTATATACACCTCGCAATGTGATGAACTTCTTATTTCCAAAAGAAACCTATGGCTAGCAGACAACTGACTTTTTAAATACCAGGCTCTACTTCTATAAGGACAAACCATTCAAATAAAGATGTATTCCTCCTTAAACCCTACCACCTTTCTACCAGAAAAGCAGGAGATTGAGGCTGAGAGGCACGACTGTGAACAGGTAATTCTCCACATGTTTGCATCCAATGAAGACTCCAGGGTGAATGCCTATTATCAAGAAATCAACCAGTAACAAATGCTGGTGAGACTGTAGAACAAAAGAAACACTTCTCTATTACTGATTGAATTGTAGACTGGTGCAACTACTATGAAAGCAGTATGGAGATTCCTCAAAAACTAAAATTAGAGCTACCATTTGACACCAGATACTTCCCTTCTTGGTATCTTCCTGAAATAATTAAAAGCATCATACATCAGTGATATATACACACCTATGTTTATAGTGCCATGGTTTATAATGGCTAAATCGTGGAAACAGCCCAAATGCCCATCAACTGATGAATGGATAAAGAAGGTGCGTGTGTGTGAATTTTTTTTTAAATATACACTGGAGTACTAATCTGGCATGTAGAAAGATAAGCTTGACACATTGCTAGCTGAATGGATCTACTTTGAGACCTTACTCTTAAGTGAAATAAATTGGGCACACATTTTTAAATACCACATTGTTTCTCTGATATGAGAAACTAAAAGTGTAAATATGGACCAAAATTGTAACAAAATGATCAAATGAGAAGGGGAACACAAAGAGTGGAGGGAGAAAGGAAGGAAGACACAAGAAAAAAAGAAGGAAAATGGAAACAAAGTTTTGGTAAATAAGGAGGAGAAGAGGGATTGAAGAGAGGTGAAGGGAATGGGAATAAAGGAGAAGCAAAATATGTCACGTATAGGTATAAATTCCCTATGATAAATGCTAGCATAATGTATATTTAAAATGTACCAATAAAAAAGAGAAAAAAGGCCCATTCAAATTTTAGCTTCCATTTTAAAATTTCATCCAAACTGCAGATGTAACACAAATTTCTGAAACTATTAGGTTTTTTTAATCACATGGCTCATTTCTCGTATGATAATTCTAAGTTTTAAAAAACTTTTTCTGATAATCAGTGTTTTCATTGGTTATGGTGAATGTCACCAATAGTAAGTGACATTCTCAGGCAATGAATATATAAATCTACTTCTATGTGTATTACTTTAGTGCAATTTTTAAAAAATATGTTAAGACTAAAAATTTTAAAAATAGTTCAACCAATTCTCATAGTAATAAATGCATTAGTAGCTTATTTGTATATTTTTAAAGTAGAACAATCTATTCAACCTCATATGTAGGTACAACTTCAGTGATAGTATAGATTGTATAGTTTTTAAAAGATTTATAAACTTTCAAAATGTGACAAAGTATGTGTTGGACTTAAGCTAAAGAATTCTGGAGAACACCTTGGTACTAGAGCAATGGCTTATGGGAACCCCAGATGTGAGCTTTCCTGGAAACTCTTACAGGGAAAAGATGCTAACTACAAGAAATAGCTTGGACAGTGTGATTTACAGTGGAAGAAATGCCTATCTATTTAAGGAGGATTACAGTACCTAGCCCAATGCCTTTTTGGTAGTAAATATTTGATAATAAGTTCATGGCTGCTTTAGCTTTGTGTTTAACACTTTTGTACCAAAGGAATAAAAATAACAAAACTGATACCCACCTGTAAGTCTATTTTCTGTCATTAATAAAGTTAAAGGAAAAACAATAGCAAATTACATCTTTGAGGTTTTTTTCCCAAAAGCCAAGACAACTACTTTATTATTACATTTGTCTTTCAACACTGTCATTAACTTAAAATTCTTAGGGTTATGAATTCAACCTGAATAATTTTACAACTGTTAATTGTTTTAAATTCTCTACTTTTTAATGAAACATAGGAAAACAATTATTTGCATTAGTAGTATGTCCCAAAACTAAACAGAATGAGCAGGTTTTTACCTTTCTTGCATGAAGATGACTGCATTTAGATAAACTGATATAATTCAATGTTTACACCAAAGTCTTGTATATCTTTCCCAATCTAGATGTTCCATCCACTTTTGCGTTTTTACCATCACTATTTTACTAGTACATGTTTGTAGCATGTGATGTTTACATTTATCTTAGGAAATAAGCATATGTACTTAGAATATTGTAATTCTTATTATTCCACTTACCCTCCCATTCTCTCTCCCTCCATCTCTAGATCTTTCTTCTGATTTTTTGTTTGCTTATTTGTTTTTCAGTTCATGCTTTTTAGTTTATCTTCACCATCAGGATCTCTCTCCAGTTTCACTTTCAATATTTTTGCTTTTTGTCCAGAAAGGGATTGTAAGTATTGAATCTTCTTCCACTGACTCTACAGACATCCTGAGTTATAATACTTTAGGAAAAGACAATTTAGGCAGGATGCAGGCTTCAGAGAAATAGTCTGATTTATTCACAGGTACTCCTGTTGCTCAGAAACTACAGAAGCTTCACTGTCCAAGGCAGATACCAAAAAGTGGCTCACAAGCTGTTTCCCAGAAGCCCCTGGTGCAGGTTCTAACAAGTATTTAAATTTATAGGCTTTAAGATAAGATTTCATACTTCAAAAGGAAACAAATAATACAAATTATTTCCACATCATGAGTCATAATAAACACTCATTTACATAAATATCTTTGTGTAAAGTTAGCATAATCATTTACATCTTCAAAATGTTTTAAAGATCTAGCATCTCATTTGGGTCTCACAATAATAACCAGTATTTCATTATTCATCCCCACATAGTAATCTAAGAACCAAGGTTTGCTGGGCGTCGTGGTGCACACCTGTAATCCCAGTATTCAGGAGGCTGAGGCAGGAGGATCGTTGTGAGTTCAAGACCAGCCTGGGTTACAAAGTGAGCTCAAGGCCAACTTGAACTGCATAGCGAGACCCTGTCTCAAAAAAAAAAAAGGAAGTCAAAATGTTTGCACAGAATCAAATAGATAGTATGTAATAAAGGCAAATCACATTTAAGGGAGTTTCAGCATGTATAACAGATTTTTCCCTTAGCTCCAGGGAAGGTGTTTTCAAGTTGATCAAATTCATCTTTTTTTTTTGCAGAGGGCACATTTCTTGAAGACTGTTATTCTGTTATCTTTCTATACTCTCCGTAGTTTTTTTTTAATTTTATTTGAGCGAAGAAAAACAAAACAAACAAAAACTAAAACAACAACAACAAAAAAACGACATATATAGTAAAAACAACAAGCAAAAGAGACAAGCAAACAACTAGAGTAAATACAAAACATTGCAGGTTTACAAAACCGGAAGATAGAAGCTTGACAATGGTTGCAATTTGCACATCGTTATCTTTAAAATGGTTTCTTACATTAACAGATATAGACATGCAAGATTGATTTAATCATATGAGTATTAATTGTTCCTTCTCAATAACGAGTACATTGAGCAGTGTTCTTTTTAGTTATCTTACATATACATATAT
>RJWM01001760.1:0-131500 GCA_004363535.1 Dasyprocta punctata
AAAAAGTTTACATACATCAACAAAACTTGTGGAAGTGGTTTATTAAAAGAAAGATATATGTATGATCACTTGTTAATTTGGTGGAGCTCAGGTTGTTCCTTCTAAAAACCCCCATGAGGGAAATGATCAAATCAACATGAGATTCCTAGTCAAATAATAACCTTTAAAAAATTTATGTGATGTATATGCTTTGTGTTACTCTACTCAATACTAAGATGGACATTTAAATGTGTTATAAAAATAATATCATCATGAAAAGCCATGCTAGGTCTGGGGGGAGCACTTCAAGAAGCCAGTTCGCCCTTCCAGTAAGCCACACAAACCAGGTGGGGCCCAGGAAAAGAAAAGCCAGACTGCCCTCCCCGTGAGCATCCCCACCGCCATAAGCAACCAGCTAGTTTTGAGGACAGGCTGTTGATAGCAACTGAGGTACAAAAACAACTAAATGCTTGTGTTGTTTGATTGACTTTGCAGGTCTAAGTATGGTAATCTGAGTACTAGGAGGATAACAGTATGCAATATAGCAAGTATAGGGGATTTCCTTCTGTCTTGTTTTTGAAATCCAATATTATTCTCACTGCTTTGTTTTATTCTGATTTATTGCTTTGTTTTATTGAATGTTCTGTTTCGATTGGTTTTATTCTGCATTGTTTTATTTGATTTTACTATGTCTGATGGAATGGACAACTATTGTGAAGATAACAAGATTTATTATGGTAGCCATTGTTTATTTCCTATTATCCTGCTTCAAAGTTCTATACCACTTTCACTGCTTTGTTTTGATTGACTTTACTCTGTTTTGTTTTGTTCGGTTTTATTCTCTTTAAAATAAAAAATAAGTCAGGTGTCATGGCTCACGTCTTTAATCTCAGCACTCAGGAGGCTGAGGCAGGAGGATCCTTGTGAATTTGAGACCAGCCTGGGCTACAAAGTGAGTTCAAGGCCAGCCTGAACTGCATAGCGAGACCCTGTCTCAAAAAATAGGTCCAGGGATTTAGCTCAGTGACATAAGCACCTGCCTGGCAGGCACGAGGTTGTGAGTTCAATTCCCAGTACCAAAAAATAAAAATTAAATTAAATTTAAAAAATAATAATGGCATCATGATTGGCAGCTGAAATATTATGTGTGGCTCTGATCTCAGGTTTTCTTTGTAAAACTGTATAACTATTATCTGTTAACATTTTGCAGAGATTCTACTACCAGGACAACCATAACTGATAATAAATAATAGTCCTTTGCTATACTTTATATTTCAAAGTGCTTGAAATCTATATAAAATTATAATAGTTAAACCAACTACAATACTAATTCCACTGATCTCTTCTGGGTGTCCAACAACTAAAGTTTAGAAGCCAAAATTAAAAAGGTGACTAGGCTAAGAGGACAACAAATATTTTGGACCAGCTCTCCAAGGTCAATGAGGACCCAAGACACGCGGATATAACAAAAATGCCTTCAGTCAGCATACTTCAGTTTTTTAGTTGCCCAGGTAATAGTTCCTGTTCCAGATCCAGTTGCTCTTGTCTCTTGAAAACAGCTGGCCACTGTGATATGCAGCTGGTCACTATCATGATACACTGTCAAACTGCTAAAATATATATCTCCTGCCTATAAAGTCAGTTCAAGATCTTCACACTACCATTGCCACTGTGATTGCCCTCACCCTTTTGGACTATTCTGGCTTCTATACACTTACTCAGACTGTTAGTCCCTGGGAGAGGCCAGTTGCCTACCCATCTAAAATATTGAACTCAGTGTCAAGAGAATGGTCCTCATTTGCAAGTACTTGCTGTAACCACCCTCTTATTCAAGGAGGCAAACAAATTGACTCTGGGATATTGAGATGAATGAGCCAGGTGTGGTGGCGCACACTTTTAATCCCAGCACTCGGGAGGCTGAGGTAGGAGGAGCGTTGTGAGTTCAAGGCCCACTTGGGCTACAATGTGAGCACAAGGCCGGCCTGAGCTACATAGTGCGACCCTGCCTCAAAAAACTAGGGTCGGGAGTTTGGCTCAATGGCTTAAGCACCTGTCTGGCAGGCGCCAGGTTGTGAGTTCAATTCCCGGTGCCGCAAAAAAAAAAAAAAAAAAAAAAAAAAGAGATGAATGGTCCTGTGGTGGCTATGGAAACTGCACCCAAAGGTGAGGGAGAACCCTGGGGAATGGCTGATAAGTGACCTTGGCCTCATCATGGTTACCTGCAGCTACCTTCTTGACAGTCTGAAAGTTCCTGAAGGACTGAGAAACAGTCTGGAGCCTGAGGATGTCTTGCAAGCTTTGAAAGTGATAGAAAAATTCTTCCCCTTCACTGTAAAATGGCAGGGCAAATGGATTGGCTATTTTTCACTGTTTTCTGCACAAATCAACAGGTGAATGACCTTGTCCAGCAAGTAGACCAGCTGCAGTAGATAGAGGAGGATCTTGAGCAAAAGCTGGCTGCTATGGAGCTCAGGTCACAAACGTGAACAACACTGCCTCCTCCAGAAATGTTTCCAGAAGGGTAAATCCTCATGTCAAAAAGAAAAAAACAAACAGGAAAATCCCCTGATTTTGCATACTAGGCTGGATATTCATCAAAAAGTGAGGTAAATGAACTCCCAGCCCAGGAAGGAAGACTGAATGGGCCACCTGCCTCTACCCAGCACACAATGTACAGGACCTATACAGCCATGGAGCTGTGGGAGCTGGAAAAACAAAGCAGAAGGTGGATGAAACAGTGCCTGTGTGGCTGCCCTGGCTGTGGAATGATGGGGCTGATAACACACAGTTAAGCCCACAGGAGATGTTCCAAATAGCCAGCATAGTAAGCACCACCTCTATGAGAGGGGCTCTGCAGGATGTACAGAGAACAGCCCCAGAAGCAGGTAATCAGACTGCGATAAATTGATTGATGGCACCAGCTTGCTTGGTTTGGGAGGATTCAGGTGACCTGCTGGAGCAAGTCACTACCTAGACTTGATAACTGTGTTATATGAAATGGGCATGCAGCAAATGATGTTTGCACTGCAGTACTGTAGCCCAGATGAGGAACTGCTGACTGCATGGTTGAAGGACATGATCCTGGTGAGTGGGCAGACTGGCACATTTGAGTCAGTGGCAACCCTACTAGCCCCCTTTACAGACTGCCAAATCCATGACACTGTGGATGCCTTGGCTGATGTAAAAGTAAAGGGCCAAGGTAAGGCAAGATCTGTAAAAACTGTACTGGCAAAGAAAAAAAAGCAGCAGGACCCCTGGTGAGCAGGGTTGTCCCCTCAAGGATAGACAGAAAGCATTCTTGAAATTCATCTGGAACCAACAAAAGACCTAGAATAGCAAAGGCAATTCTGGGCAACAAAGGGAAGGCAGGAGGCATCACAATCCCCGACTTGAAACTATACTACAAAGCTACTGTGATAAAATCAGCATGGGACTGGAATCAAAACAGACCTGAAGATCAATGGAATAGATTAGAAGCTACAGCCACAACTACAAACACATGTAGCCACCTCATCTTTGACAAAGGGGCCAAACATGTACATTGGAAGAAAGATAGCCTCTTTAACAAATGGTGCTGGAAAAACTAGCTTTCTATATGCTGTAAACTAAAACTAGATCCATGCCTATCACCATGCACTAAAATAAAGTCAAAATGGAGCAAAGATCTGAATATTAAAACAGAGACACTAAACATAATAGAAGACAGAGTAGGTAAAAATCTTGATGACATAGGAGTAGGCAGAGAGTTCATGAACAAAAATCAAATTGCACAGGAAACACTTCCCAGAATCAGCAACTGGGATCTCATCTTACTAAAAAGTTTTTGCATGTCAAAGGAAATCTCCAACAGAGTGAAAAGAAAACCCATGAACTGCAAAAATATCTTAGCCAATTGTCCATCAGACAAAGGACTTCTATCTAAAACATATAAAGAATTAAAAGAAATCAGGCCCCTAAAATTCAAAGACCCAATCCAAAAATGGGCATCTGAGATGAATACACACTTTTCAGAGAAAGAAATACAAACAGCAAATAAATACATGAAAAAATGTTCAACATCAATGGTCATTCAGGAAATGCAAATTAAAACAACACTGAGATTCCATCTCACTCCAGAAAGAATGGCCAAGATTAAAAAATCAACCAACAACAAATGCTAGAGGGGCTGTGGGGAAAAAGGAACTCTTCCCCACTCTTGGTGGGAGTGTAGACTGGTGCAACCACTGTGGAAGTCAGTGTGGAGATTCCTCAAGAAGCTAGGATTAGAGATCCCATTCAACCCAGCTCTCCCACTTCTGGGCATTTTCCCAGAAGAACTGAAAACATCACACCACAGTGACAATTGTGCACCCATATTTATAGCAACCCAATTTGTAATAGCCAGATGTTGGAAACAACCCAAGTGCCCATCAATCAAAGACTGGATAAAAAAGAAGTGATATTTTTATACAATGGAGTACTACTCAGCTATTAAAAAAGATTATATTGAGACTTTTATAAGTAAACGGACACGACTTGAGACCATACTCATAAGTGAGATAAATCAAACCCACATGTGTAAATATCGTATTGTTTCCCTAGTGTAAGAAACTGAAAAAGTATATATGATCCAAAATCTATAATAAATACTATACAGGGTAAAAAACAGCTCAAAGAGCGAAAGTAATTGGGAAAGGAAAAGGGGGAAAGAGGGAAGGGAAAAGCAAAAGATATAAATCTGTATATATGTATATGTAAGATGACTAAAACGAACATACTGCTGAATGTATTAGTTATTGAGAAAGAACAGTTAATACTCATATGATAAGATCAATTTTGCATGTCTATATCTGTTAATGTAAACAACCATCTTGAAGATAATGAGACGCAATATTGCAACCATTGTCAAGTTTCCATCATCCTGTTTTGTAAACCTGTATTGTTACTATTGTGCATGTACTCTAGTCGTTTGTTTGTCTCTTTTGTTTTTTGTCTTTCTTATATGTGTCCTTTTTTTCTCTTAAACAAAACAAAACAAAAAAAAGGACAGGCTGTGGGTCCACTGAAGGTCGGTCAGTGCCAGATCTGGATGGACCTGCTGGCTTCCAGTGTAGACACAGATAAGTTAGACCGGCAGCCCTTGGATGTGTCGCTGACTCTATGAAGGTAGTTACACCCTGAGCAGCAACACTGGCTGATAGGCCAGAGCCAAAAGGCCAAGGCAGTTCCGATGAAGCTGGAAGAAGTGAGCCTGGCCTCCTTTTACCCTGATTAGGAGGTAAGCCATGCAACCTGGGTCTTGGGGGTCCTGGGAGACTGAAGATTACATGTGGAACTGACTATTTACTGGTGCCCAAAAGAAATGCAGTGTTTAGCATTGGTGACTTTGGCTATCAGGTACTTTCCCCTGTGCCTGTATGATGCTTGTGTTTTACTGGTTGCTGAGTACATACTGGGGATGGACACACTGACTGATGCTCTGCTCAACACCACGCAGGGAGAATTCCAGTGGTGTATTCACATGATAAAAATCATAGTCCAAGGCCATTCACACCACATACCACTGACTCTCCCCCAAGCCACATGGATTGTGTGTGTGAAGCAATACAAGCTGCCTAGAGACCATGAGGAGATGGGACAGACTGTCTTGAAATTTAAAAAAAGTAGGGGTGATATCCTTGCAGAGAATCCTTTAGTATGGCCTATGCAGAAGCCAGATGGGTCATGGCAAATGACTAAATTCTCACCCTGACACTGGCAGTGAGGACCAATTTGGCAATGGACCTTCCTGATGTTGCCACAAGGCTGTTTCCATAGCTCAACTTTGTGCCATGGCTGGGTAGCCCAGGACCTGGCCACCTGGGCCAAGCCACACTATGTGTCACTGTTTTGTATTGATGATACTATGTTAACCTCTGATTGCCTTACAGATTTGAAAGCCACTGTACACAGTCTGAAGGAAGTTTTGCTGGCATGGGAGTGAGCCATAGACTAAAAAAGGTCCAGGAAACTGGCTTGTGTGTCAAATTCTTGGGTGTTATGTTGTTGGGCAAGACCAGACCCATAACAGTCCGCCAGTTACAGGCATACATGGGCTTGCTAGGTTTCTGGCAGATGTACTGCACCTAGCTACCCTGCTGTGCCCTTTATATAAAATGACCAAAAGGGACATGACATGGAACTAAACAGATGTAGCAGAAGCTGCTTGCTGCTGGCTGGACAGATGCAGTGGAAGCTGCTTTTCAGGACTCAAAGAGGGCTGTTGCACAGGTGCAAGCCCTATGAGTCACTGACCCTAACCTGCCATTTATCCTAACCATCAATGTGGGTGACAATGGATTTGGTTGGGGCCTATGGCAAAAACAGGGAAAGCAGAAGAACCCTGTTGGGCTTTGGTCACAGTTATGAAAGAGAGCTGAGAGCCAGTATTCCCTGATTTAAAAACAGCAACAATGTACGCTGCTCTGCATGCCTGTGAGGAATCATGGGACAGATAGAGGGCTAATATGGATATGGATAGCCCATCCCGAGAGTGGAGTGTCACAGGTCCCCACTCTCATGCTTTGGGGGACATACTTCCAGTAGTGGACTCTTTCTCAGCTAGCCTGTTGGCAACCAAACTGGCAATGGTATTGGGACCCATGATGTACATGGCCCAAGAACCCAACTAGGAGGATGAACTATAGGACTTAACTCCTGCTCCCGATGCAGGAAAGAAAGAAGAATCTCTGGCTGATGCTGGATATACTGATGAGTCTAGGTGTGACCCAATTCTGCAATGGACAGCATTTGCTGTCCAGTCCAGTATGGAAGTACTCTAGTTTAAAACCAAAACAGGCAGGTTAAAGCAATGGGCAGAGTTGCAGACAATGTGATTTCTTGCAATGCATGAAAAAGACCCCTTACATGTGTGCACAGACAGCTGGGCCATCCTTAGGGGCTGATGATCTGGCTGCTGGTTTGGGCAGCTCAGGAGGGGCAGACAGGGCACCCAAAAAACAACAGAGATCCAGCCCTGGATTCACCACTCCAGGATCAAGCATGCTCATCCTGATGACTGCTGGAAAGCCTGCCCTGATGAATCCAGTCTTCTAAAGACTACCTTGAAGAGACAATGCATTCAAAGCCTTGCTCCTGTCAGTCAGGAAGCTGGCAGATCAACACACAGCTGAAGATTAGATGGACATCACATACTGGAGTACCTGTCCTAATTGACTCATGTTTTGTTACCGAGTTTGGATATCAGTTTCCTATCTTTTGTTTATCCTGGTACTGGCCTCAGGACTCTGGGCTATATCCCCAGAGGACTGAAAAGTCCCCCACAGAGTTGTCTTCACTCTTTTCTACATTGGTGTGACTATTGTCCCAGTTACCTTGAACTGTTTTTCTAAGTTATAGTTTCAATGTAATGTTACTCCACCTGGTTTTTGGTTCTTTATCTCCTGTTAATCTCAATGTTTGTTATCACTCTCTGGGTCACAACTCCAACAGGCTGAGAATCCCCAAAAAAAAGGCTGCTTTTGTTCTCTGTTACATAAATATAATGTCTTGGATTACTTACCTTTAGCTACCTACACTTAAATTAAAAATGACCCTCCTATGGATATTATGTCTAAACCTCTTCAGAGTATATGGAGATTCAGGACACCAGGATTTTTCTGCAACAAAGGGAAGACTATCCCAATGTCTTATTTGCATGAGAGGGAGATAACCCAGGAATTTCACAGGACCCCTTTCCCTTATCCTGAGCCTTTTCGGTGACACTTTCACTTTGCAAAGCAGACTTTTTTCCACCTTAATAAATGTACACACTTTTGATGCCTTTTTCTGTGTCTTGTCCAATTCTTCGTTAGGGATACCAAGAACCTGGAAACAGAACTCTCCATCCAGTCACACCAGGAGACAAGTGATTCCCCAGCTCCTTCTCGGAAACAGAACACAACACTAGGGTGACAGAAGATGGCCACCTTGGGGCAACAGATGTTTCCAAATTAGTACTGGAGGAAAGTAGATACCCTGAGGTGGAGGCAAAAGATAAAGTCTGGTATATGAGGATAAATGAAGAGAAAATCTAACTGGAATAAAATCCAATGTATAAGCCGGGCGTGGTGGTGCACGCCTTTAATCCCAGCACTCGGGAGGCTGAGGTGGGAGGAGCTTTGTGAGTTCGAGGCCGGCTTGGACTACAACACGAGCGCAAGGCCAGCCTGAGCTACACAGTGCGACCTTGCCTCAAAAAACCAGGGCCGGGAGTTTGGCTCATTGGCTTACGCACCTATCAGGCAGGCGCGAGGTTGTGAGTTCAATCCCCGGTGCCGCAAAAAATAAATAAATAAATAAATAAATAAATAAAAAATCCAATGTATAGTGAGGGGTGTGAGGGGAAACCAGACCATTTCTGAATCATGGCACCCCAGCCTCACTTCAGACCTGACATGCACACCATCTGGGGAGAGGATCAGACTGGGGGGAAGCTGGCCCTTCAGTAATGGCCTGGCCGAGGAAACAGACTCACGATTACTCTACTCTAACCTCCTTACTGGGCAGGCAAGTGAGGCATATGCACCCTGGGGACTCAGACAAGCCAAAAAAAGTGTGAGAATGGGGCAGAACAAATCTTCATGCACCTATGTCTCCTAAAAACTGGTGCTCCTGCACCTGCAAGTGGCAGGACTGTGAGAAGAAAGAAGGCTTGCTCAACACAGAAGAAAATGTCACCCATTCTCCCCACATACAATAGGAGTGCTGTTCAGGGGACAGCCAGTGCATTACCCCAAGATTGCCGGGATGCTGGGTGTGGGGGGCCTCCCGCATGTACTTGCTGTAGACTGCAAGAGAGGGTAGGGAAAACCAGGCCCGTGACAATTACTTCCAGCAGAGTGGAGTGGAAGATCTGCGAGAGGAGAGACCGGCGTACAGGGAGAGGGCAATTCAGCACAGCCAGAACTGAGGCAGCACTCTCACACTGCTCCTCCAAAACCCGGAAAGGCCCAGACTGCACAAGACCCGCCCACTTCCTGCACTAGCAAAAGGGGGTTTTCTGGAGCCTGGGGGCGGTGCTAGCTTCCAAGAGTGGGGCTGAGGCAGATGAACGTCTACAGGCCTACGTGTTAGGGAAGGGAAGACACAAGACACATCCATGATTTTTACCACCCAAAGTCAATTGGGGCAGCTGGATCCATGGGGGCCTGCAGTGGGTCGCACCAGGAGCACAGGTTGCAACAAGGTCATGTTGCGGGGGAGCGACAACCCTCCGGGTCCACCAGGGAAACTGCGCTGCTGCTTTAATCAGACCGTGACACCGGTGGAGAGCGAGCTGTGTGGACAGCCTGGGTCAATGCTTTAACAATCGTGTAAAGGTGTTTATTTGTATTTCTATTTTATTTTAATTACAGTTATTGTTTCCTTCTTTATTTGATTTGGGTCATCTTGGATTTTTGTTGTTGTTGTTGTTTTGGGTTTTTTTTTTTTCCTTTTTTAATCTGAATCTTGGTTCTTTATTGCTATTGTTTTGTCATCATAACTGATTCATCAAGGTATTCCCCTTTGACCTGCTCCCTCTTTTAGAGCTTCTGCTTGCCGGCCCTTTCCTCCCTAGTCTTTTTCTCTCCTCTCTCCCTCATTATCTCACCTCCTTGCTTTACCCCTTCTCTCTTCATCTATCTAATAGCAAAAATGTAACAGGAGCCTGTATAAGCACATTGCAGAATAAGAACCAATCCTGTAACATAAACCACACAACTCAAGGGTAGGGCAGGGTGACCATTAACAGTGTTGAGCTTAAAGGATCCAAATAAAAATACCTACAAATATATTAACAGGTTCTGATAACCTCTCAGCCTCCCTTAATCTCTAAATGCACTTGCACCCCTACCTCCTCCTGCCTACACAAATACTCCCTCAAACCCACTCAACACCAGCCCTTTACCCAGTTATAAAAAGAATTCCAGCAGTGTGCAGTCACTTATTTTTTATCTATTAACTTTGTTTTACCTCCCTGTCTTCCCACTGACATACCATACCCCCTTCATTTTCCTCTTCCTCACTCCTTTCTTCACCCTCCACATCCTAGACAAACCACAAAACAAGTGTAAGATAGTCTGTAAAGGGTACTGACAAAAGGGTGAAATTATTAAAACAAGTTTTAATGTTTATAATAGATGGATGGTTGGATTTTTTGATGCTCTTAAAACCTGTAGAAATTCTCTCCTTACAACACAGTGACAGGGCCCAGCAAACTAAACTGAATAGGTTGAGTTGGTAAACAATACCTCTTGACAAAGCAAAGAACTCATCACTGGAAAAACAGACCCTTACTAAGGAGATATTCATATCAACACCAAATCATCTTCACTCTATTTGACCTCAACTCTCAGTACACACACACACACACACACACATACACACAGGAATGTGAGGTGAAAGAAAGGTAACAAAATGCCTCCAAAAACTCCCTAACGCTCAGATACAAGGGGCACAAATGGAAAAGAAACTAAACACCAGATAGATTAGCTGTATGAAATCATAAAAGAAGAAGCATAAAAATTCATCATGCTCAAAAATAATATAACTCTTAACCCAGGCATGGTGGTATGCTCCTGCAATCTCAGTACTCAGGAGGCTGAGGCAGGAAGATCACTGCAAGTTTCAAGTCCAGCCTGGGCAACAAAGTGAGTTCAAGGGCAGCCTGAACTGTATAGTGACACCCTGTCTCAAAAAGAAAAAAAAAAAAAGTTCTTAAAGCTGAAACAACCACAAAAAAATTTTTAATTAAAAAATGTTTAAACAAAAAAAGACAATGTACTGATCTGATAAGTCTGCAGACAATACCCAAATCCCCAAATGAGTCAGTGTTAGCATTAGTCCTCTCTTCTAACCTTCACAAGGAAAATACCTGAATTTTGTTCTGCTTCTATTCTCTTAGCCTTTTTCTGTCCTCAAAGCCAACTTGCCCTGCAAAGCATCTCAAAAACACTCTGTTTTATGGAAAAAATATTCCTCAATTCTAGAATCATAAATAGCTAATTAAAGTTTAAAAAAAAAGATGATGTAATCCAAAATATAGTGGAATCATCAAACAAACTGACCAGTATAGATATAGGAGAAACAAATAAAATTTGGAAGAACTGACCAAAATGGCTTAAAAAAAATTAATGACACATTTACCAAAGAAATACACTCCACAATAAGGTGCTAAACAGAAATCCCAGAGATAAAGAATCCTACTGAATTCATAAACAACAGAATTAACCAATGTGAACATTCAGAAACTAAGGACAAAATGAAATCACATGATCATATACTGGGAGAAATCTTAAACACAGTAACAGCAAAAATATTCATCCAACAGCTACTAGATGGTGCAAGAAGATGAATCTACAGCTAATTGGAGTTAGAAAGAAATTAGAGGACAGCAAACATGAAACAAAAAAGTTTACAGAAAACTTTTCAAAGTATGGAGAAGGAACTCAACATACAGGTTAGTGATAATATTTTAAACCTGTCCTTACTTACGGTAAAGAAAACTTAAATTTATCCCTAAAAACAAGGAGAAAGAAACTATTTTGTGACATATATTTCAAACTGTAAATACAGTACAGACAAAATGAAATATATCTTGGGCCAGGGATACGGCTTAATGGTACAGTGCTTGCTTGGCAAGCACAAGGTCCTGAGTCCAATTCCCAGTACCTGAAAAAAAGAAACAAAAAGAAATATATCTTGCAGCTAAACATATCAGGAGTGCAGCCACTATAAATGCAGGCCCAAAAGGGCACATATAAGGGAAACTCAAACCTAGCCCTGGTGTTGCTATGCACATCCTGGTTTTCTAAATTGTGAAAACCTTGGGTAAATTCTAACCAGAACAAAGTATAGTCACTACATGATTTACACAATAGATTCACTCTAGGAAAATTCAGTTGTCAAAAAATACTTGCAAGACATCTGGGAACATAGCAGAGAAATAAACAGCAGCAAATCAGCCTCTCGGAGATTCAGACACTGGAGTATAAAATTTGGGGAAGAAAAGGAGAAAGATGAAGCCCTTGGATCCAGGAACGGTCAGAAGGGAGAATTGGAGCCCACAGAGAAAGTGTAGAGACCAACCTCAGTGCAGAAAAAGGAGGTGGCAAGTTGCACTTTCTGCCTGACTCCTGGCTTGCAGAGTAAGAGAGGAGGTCAAATCTACAGACACAGTGAAGGCGAGTGCTCCACAGTCCTCTGGGGAGAAATGCACCGCTGGAATAGAGCAGTGGATGCTATGAGCTACAACAGCTGGTGAGTGACTCTAGTCGGAGCATCTCCTGGTGAGGTGCTTGGCCAGAAACCAGAGTCGGGTCAACTGACTGGGAGCATCCATGGGTTGGCTTCATCTCTGGCTCCCGGTGGTTTCAGGAGACATCCAGGGTCAGGGAACTGAGGTCAGATCGGCAAGAGACACCTAGAGTGTTGTAGACTCAACAGCCCAGGACCCAACTCCACAACTGAAGGTCAATATCTGCCTGAACTTCTGGAAAGGTGAAAGCATCAGAATCTGTGCCCCACCCTATTCCTAATGCAGGCTTGCTGTGATCATCCAGCACCAGCCTGGGCTCTGTCTGCCTCCTTCATCTACCAGTGACAGCCCTGAATTGGACACTACCACAAACTGCAGGCCCCAGGAGATAAGCACAGACTTGAAATCACAGAGAAATTTCTTTTTGTTTTTCTTTGTCTTTGTTTTTCTCTTGATTACTTTTGTTTCTTCATGAGTCTGAACATTGATTGATTTTAGGTTTTTTGTTTTATTTAGTTCTTATTTTAATTTTTTTCTTCTTTCTTTCCCTCATATCTTCTTCACTAGTTTCCCAAACCTTGGGCAATCTTCCCTTGTCCATCATCCTTGCCTCTAATCTCTTTCTCTTAATTCTCTATTTCTTCCTCTTATTCCTTTTAAATTCTCTCCCTTGAGATTAAAAGCACTCTATTGAGGGTAAAATCATTCTATTATATATTTACTATATATAATTTTCTGATTTGTTCTAGATTTTGTTTTATAACTATAAATATTGTATCTATGCTTAAAGGCGGCAAATTATTAGTTATCACAATTTGTCACTTTCCAGTCTGTGTTTCATACTATTGTTATTATTGTTTGTACTACTTTAGCCAAGGTGACATAGTTGTTGTAATCATTGTTCTTCCTGATTTGCCAATACTGAGATTGTCTGGGAATCATAAACAATACCATAGTCCAGCACCAATGAACTGGGTGTTATGCCAAATAGACAACAAGTTCTCATCCCTAGAAAATTTAAAAAGCAAGATTTTGGGACAAACTCAAAAACCGAAAGCCAGGTACACCTAAAAGACATCTCTGAAAAGTAGCCCTTTCTAAAGAAGTCTTGATACTAGTAATAAAGCTACCAACCATAAGCAATTTACAGGTATCAATGTAGAAAATGAATTTTAAACATAGAAAATGATAAGACATGGAAGCAGGATGCAAACTCAGACCTCCAGCTTGCCCAAGGCAAATCCAGGGAGCATTGAGGTGGTGGAAATTAAAAGCCACTCACCTGAACTTTCGGAAATGGTAGCAGCAGAAGTAACAGAACAGACAAATGAATCTCTAGAAAAAAACAAATCAGAAATAATTTCACAGATAAGTAAAGAGATGATGGCCATAATGAAGGACATAGTTAGTGAATCTAGAGTAGATTCAGATAAAAAAAAACAGAGAAGCTTAGGAAAGTGATGCAAACTATGAATGCTCAACATAGGAAAGTACTGAATTCCATGAAACAGATTCAAACAGATATCCAGGAGATTAAAAAGTTTATTGAAAATATACATCAACCAGGGGACTTCCAGGAAGATGGCAGAGTAGTAGGATGCAGGGAAAACAGCCTCTCTGAGAGACACCATTTAGACGTGGGAACACACCATCTTGAGGAAGACAAAATGGAGGGAGATGGGTTCCTTGGACCCAGGAAGAGCCTGAAGTTTGAATTGAACCCCACAAAGAGAGTGAAAAGAAAAAATTCAACTAAGAAGGTGGTAGCTGGCAGAGCCTTTGCCTGGAGCCAGATTTACTGTGTGAGGGGAGCTGTTGGAGCCTGGGAGTGCATGGTCATGGTGTTGGCGGTAGCTGGTAACCCCGGGACCTCTGTGGAACCATTCCTCAGTGGAGGAGATCGGTGGGTGTGGAGGACTGCGCTGGCTGGCGGTGAGTGCAAAGGGCTTGGTCCTCCCACAGGAGAGAGCGATTTGCTGGAAGCCATTCTGGAGTCAGGCCGGATATGCTTGGGGCTAAAACTGTTGCTGGCTTCCCCCAGTGGTTCCTAGCTGGGTGCAGACCCATGGAGACTGCTTGGATGGCTGCAAGCCCAAGGAGGCTGTTCTCAGGGCAGGCCTGCTAAGGTTGTCTACTACTTCGTCCACAAACAGTTGTTGGCTTGTGGAGATACAGTGCCACAATTTGGGTTGCTATCTGCACAGGCTATTTACCAGTGAATGTAGAGAGAACCCCGGAAGTGGACTTTTTTTTTTTTTTTTTTTTGCTCTTTTTATCGCTTGTTTTGTTCAGTTTTTTTTTTCTTTTTTTCCTTTTTTTTTTTTTCAGTGTGAGTGTGGTTTCTGCCCTCCTTTTAGATGTGGTCTTATTCTGTTCTCTTTTTTGTCTCTTTTGGCTTTCTTTTCCCTCAGTCTTCTGCAGTGGTTTCCCTAAGTTGGTGGGACCCATCTTTGTTCTCCAACCTACTTACAGTCTCTTTCTCTTTTCCCACTTTTCTGCTTTTTCTTAAATTCATTTTGGGTCCGGACCCTTGGGGACAGAATTGATATTTTGTGAACCTAAGTACTATATATGATTGTTTTGCATTCTGTTGTATGGTTATCAATTCAGTTTATGTGGTTGGGGGTTGTAAATCATGGGTTGAATCAGTTTACTGTTTTGTTGGCTGTGTTTGGTGCTGTGGGTGCCACTGCAGCAGAACTGACTCAATTGAACTGGATAGCTGTTGGCCTTGATGGTCCAGGACTGGGACTGAGTAGCGGTCACAGAGAGAGCTGGGGCATGGTGCCAAAGAACTAGGGACTGGGCTAGGTGAGCAGTGGTTTCTCATCTCTGACAAACTGAGGCAGTGGGATTTTCCAATAGACTCGGAGCCCAGGAACCAGTTACACCTGGAAGATATCTCTGGGAAGTTCTCATCACCTGGAAGTCCTTAATACCACCACTGCAGGCAACTAACAGGCATCACTTTAAGGATTAAACTAAAAAAGAAAAGAAATGAGAAGACATTTAAACAGGTCACAACCCCAGACACCCAGTTCACCAAAAGCAAACCCAGGGGGCAATGAGGCTGGAAAGTCTGAAAGCCCCCTACAAGGTTTCTTTTAAGTGGTAACAAAACAATTGAATAAGGTTTTGGAAAAAATGAAATCAGAAATAATCTCTCAAATAACCACAGAGATTACCAAAATACACACCATGCTTAGTGATGTTAGAGCAGACACAGAAAAAAATAAATGAGCTTAATCAAATTATGCAAGGACAACATAGGAAGTAAATGGATTCCATAAAGCATATCCAAGCAGATATCCAGGAGAACAGAAACTCCACTGAAAGCATTCAAAGCAGATTAAGCCAATGTGAGGTCAGGTTCTCAGATATTGAAGACAGGCTCAGAGTTAGTGACCAGGAAAAGAAAGATTCTTCAAAACTAGCAAGGGAACATGAGAAATCAATTCAGCAGTTGCTTGATGAGACAAAGAAAAATAACTTAAGATTAATTGGAGTCAGTGAACAAGCAGGAGATACTACAAATGGCATTAAAAACATCCTTACAGACATCGTGTCAGAAACCTTTCCTGGTAGAGAAAAAGAATTTGACATACAATTAAGTGAGACATATAGAACTCCAATTAGCAATGATAAAAAAAAAAATCTACTTCCAGGCATATCATAGTCAAGATTCCAGAAATTCAACACAAGAATAAAATTTTGAAATCTGTTAGGGAAAAGAAACAAATCACCTATAAAGGAAAGTCCATCAGAATTACAGTGGACTTCTCAGCACAAACTCTCAAGTCAAGGAGAGCTTGGAGTGAAGTACTCCAAGTTCTAAAAGAAAACAACTTTTGACCCAGATTGATATATGCCACAAAACTATCTTTCAAAATAGAGGGAGAAACAAAATACTTCCATGATAAGGAACAGTTGAGGAAATTCATGACCACTAAACCAGTACTCCAAAATGTTTTGAAGGATGTTTTAGAAAGGGATGATAAGTATTACAGCTCCACAAACCCCAATAGAAGGAATCCACCAGGAAAATGGAAAACAACATGATAAGGATAAGTCAATACATATCAGTTTTAGCCATCAATGTTAATGGTCTTAATTCACCAGTCAAAAGACATAGACTGACAGAATGGATCAAGAAGCAAGATCCAACAATATGCTGTATATAAGAAACACATTTAATTCAAAAAGATACCCATAGACTGAAAGTTAAAGGATGGAAAACAATACTCCATGCAACAGGAGTCCAGAAAAAAGTAGGGGTAGCTATTCTACTTGCAGATGAAGTTAATTTTTTTTTATTTTAAAGATAGTAAAATCCAACAAAACATAACAGAATGAAGTCAATCAAAACAAAGCAGTAGAACTGGTACAGAACTTCTAAGAAAGATACTACGAAAACAACAGCTACTATGGTATATCTTGTTATTTTCAGAATAGTTGACCTTTCCAACAGGTATAGTAAAATCAAACCAAACCAAAACAAAACAAAAACCACAATAAAACCAATAAAAACAGAGTATAAAATAAGGCCAAAAAATTAATCAGGATAAAGCAAAAATGAGAACAATACTGGGCCTCAAAGACAAGACAGAAGATAGTCCCCCATTTTTGCTACGTTGCATACTGTCATCTTCCAAAGAGATGCTCAGGCTGCCAGCCCCAGGCCTACAAAATGAACAAAACAATACTAGCATTTGGTTGTTTTATGTACCTTAGTTGCTATCAATGTAGCCAGACCTCCAAACGAGCAGGTTGCTTTACGGGGGGGGGGGGCTTTGTCCTTGATTCTTAGCCCATGTGCTGGTAGGTGTGCGGGGAAGGGTGGGGCGCATGTTTCTCCTCCTGGGGTCCACGCAGATGAAGTTAATTTTAAGCCAAGATTGATTAAGAGAGACAAAGAAGGTCACTATATATTGGTAAAGGGAACAACCCAAGAGGAAGAGATAACAATCATAAATATATATGCAACAAATACTAGTGCACCCAGTTATATAAAACAATTATTAACGGACATGAAAAATCAAATAAGCCTTAATACAATTGTATTGGAAGACCTCAATGCCCCACTGTCACAAAAAGACAGGTCAACTAGACAAAAAATCAACAATGAAATATTAGAATTAAATCAAACCTTTGAATAAATGGATTTAGTAGATGTTTATAGAATCCTCCACCCTACAACACCAGAACACACATTCTTTTCAGCTGCACGTGGGACATTCTCCAAAATAGACCATATACTGGTTCATAGAACATGCTTGAGTAAATGTAAAGGAATTGAAATTATTCCATGCATACCATCAGACCATAGTGCAATGAAATTGGAAATCCGTGTCAAAGGAAACCACAAGAACTTCATTAACACATGGAAATTTAATAGCACACTTCTGAGCAATCAATGGGTCACAGATGAAATTAAAGAAGAAATTAGATAGTTTCTACAGTTGAATGACAAGGACAATACAGCATACTGGAATTTGTGGGACACAATGAAAGTAGTCTTAAGAGGGAAATTGCTATTGTAGGGGGTGTAGTTTCCCTGATTTCTCTCTCAGTGAGATTGTTGTTCATATACAGGAAAGCTGTTGATTTTTGAGTGTTGATTTTGTGGCCAACTGTGGTGTTAGGTCTGCTTATTGAATCTGGGGGTCTCCTAGTGGAGTTTTTGGGATCTTCTAGAAAGTGTCTTGTCATCTGAAACAAAATCTATGTATATAAAAAATTAGTTGTGACAGTCACAGAAAAAGAATTTTGAAATGTAATTTTCTCAGGGTCACCTTCAGATTTTATTTTTAATGCAAAATGTTCATTTGAAGACAATTGTGTTAATAATTTTTTAGATAATGTTTCATGTCTATATTTTTATCTTCAATAATTTTCAGGAATATCCAATATGGTGATGATTGTTGCTGTTTTGTTGGTTGGTGTGAAATTGTTATGTTTTGATTTCTTATTTTCCTTTTGTTTAAAATAAAAAAAGAAAAAAAGAAAAAAGAAAAGAAAACAAAATATACATCAACCAATGTCAAGACAGAATGTCAGATCTAGAAGACAAGTTTGCAGTTAGTGATCCATCAAAAGAAAGACTTCTTAAGAATAGCAAGAGGCCACAAAAAAAAATCCAAACACTGCTAGAAGATACAAAGAAGAATAATTTAAGATTGAATCAAATCAATGAAAAATCAGAAGAAAACACAAAGGACTTAAAAAACCTTTTCACAAAAATAATGGCAGAAAACTTTCCAAGCATGGAAAAAGAATTTGACATGCAGATATGTGATACAGAACTCCAATTAGTCATAATCAGAAAAACTACACCAAGACATGTAGTAGTCATGATTCCAGAAATTCAATACAAGAACAGAATATTAAAAGCTATTAGAGAAAAGACACGAATCACCTAAAAAGGAAAACCCATTAGAATCACAGCAGAATTCTCAACACAAACCCTTAAGTCAAAGAGAGCTTAAAGTATTTCAAACCCTAAAGGAAAACATCCTCCAACCCAGAATGATGTACCCTACAAAATTATCTTTCAAAATTTATGGAGAAATAAGGTACTTCTATGACAAAGAACATGTGAAGCAATCCATGACCCAAGCCAGCACTCCAAAAAATTCTGAGGGATATTCTAGAAAAAGATCATGAAGACAATTCCATAAACTCCAATTGAATGAATTCACTAGGTAAGGAAGGTAAATAGAAGAAAAAGAAAGGGAACCAATAACAGGAAAGTAATATGACAAGGATAAGTCAAAACATATAGGTTATAACCATCAATGTAAATGATCTCAATTTTCCAGTCAAGAGAAACAGACTGGCAGAATGGATCAAGAAATAAGATCCAACAATATGCTGCATACAAGACACATTTAAAGCAGGGCATGATGATGTACACCTTTAATCCCAGCACTCGGGAGGCTAAGGTAGGTGGAGTGTTGAGTTCGAGGTTGGCTTGGGCTACAATGCAAGTGCAAGCCCAGCTTGAACTACATAGTGCGACACTGCCTCAAAAACCTAGGGCCGGGAGTTTGGCTCAGTGGCTTAAGTGCCTGTCTGTCAGGCGTGAGGTTGTGAGTTCGATCCCCAGTGCCACAAAAAAAAAAAAAAAAAAAAAAAAAAAGAAAGAAAGAAAAAGAAAAGAAACATATTTAACCCAAAAAGAAATTCATAGACTGAAAGTCAAAGAATAGAAAACAATACTGTATGTGAGAGTAATCCAGAAAAGAACAAGGGTAGCTATTCTACTTTCAGACAAAATGGATTTCAAGCCAAACTCATCAGAAGAGACGAAAAAGGTTACTACATCCTTGTAAAGGGAACATTTAAAGAGGAAGAGATAACAATCATAATTATATCTGTACTAAATACGAGGGCACCCAACTATATAAAACAAGCATTAATGGATATGAAAAATCAAATAAGCACCAATACAAATGTAATGGGGGACATCATTACCCTGCTTTCACAAATAGATCAACTAGACAAAAAGTCAACAAAGACATATCAGAACTGAACTAAATTTTTGAGCAAATGAACTTAGTAGATGTCAACAGAGTGTTCCACTCCACAACATGAGAATACATATTCTTCTCAGCTGGACATAGAATAGACCACATACCAGCCCATAGAACATGATTAAGTAGATGCGAAGAACTAAATTTATTCCACACATATTATCAGACTATTGTGTAATGAAATTGGAAATCAATGGCAAATGAAACCATGAAAACTTCATAAATACATGGAAATTAAATAACAATGTCTTGAACAACCAACCTCAGACATTTCTACAGTTAAACAATAAGGCCAATACAACATACTCTAACTTACCAGACACAATGAAAGCAGTCCTAAGATGGAAATTTATAATGGTAAATTCCCACATCAGGAAAACAAAGCAAGCTCAAGTAAATAACCTAATGTTGAACCTCAAGCTTCTAGAAAAAGAAGAGCAAGTCAAGCCCAAAACTTGTACAAGGTATGAAATTATAAATATTAGAGCAGAAACTAATACAATGCAGACTAAGAAAACAATACAAAGAATCAATGATCAATGAGTTGGTTCTTTGAAAGATTAAACAAAATTAACAAACCCTTAGACAACTGTATCAAAAAAATGAAAGAAAATACTTAAATCCATATAATTAGGAATTAAAAAGGTAAAATTGCAACACATCTTGCAGATTTTTTTTTTTTTTTTTTTTGGTACCGGAGATGAAACTCACAACTTCACACCTGCCAGGCAGGTGCTTACACCACTGAGCTAAATCCCTGGCCCTATTTTTTGAGACAGGGTCTCACCATGCAGTTCAGGCTGGGCTTGAACTCACTTTGTAGCCCAGGCTGGTCTCAAACTCACAATAATCCTCCTGCCTCAGCCTCCCGAGTGCTGGGCTTAAAGGCGTGAGCCACCACACCCAGTGATCTTGCAGAAATTCTGAAGATCATCCATAGCTATTTCAAGAACCTGTACTCTAATAAGGTGGAAAATGCAGAAGACATGGAAAAATTCCTAGATATATGAATTATCAAAGCTGAATCAAGAAAATATAAAAATTCTAGTGGGGGTGGGACAAGATGGTGGAAACGGTAAACAGCAGGGTAAGCAGCCTCCCTGAAAGATACCATCCAGATGCTGGAATATAGCAATATGGGGAAAACAAAAGGGAAGGAGGTGGGTCCTCTGGACCCAGGAAGAATCTAAAGCAAGAATTGAAGCCCACAGAAAGAGTGGAAAGAGGCACTTAGACAAGGAGGGTGGTGCCTGGCCATGCCTCTGCCTGGAACCAGACCAGCTCTGTGAAAGCAACTGCTGCAACCTGGGGATGCACAGTTCTAGAGCTACGACCACGGCAGCGGCAACCCTGGAGTCCTCAGCCCAGTGAGACAGCGTTGGAGGACAGCGGCAGTGGACGGGGGAGCAGACCTGGAGAACTGTGAATGAGGAGGTCCCCACCCTCCTGCGTGAGGGGGAGACTGGCAGGGAGACATCTTGGAGTTGGGCTGGAGACTCCTGGCTGGGTGCCAACCTGCAGTTTGCTCAGGCTGAGCCGTGTCCCTGCAAACATACTGGGGGCCACCTCGGAGGGTCCCTGCTTGGTCTGGAGACGGCAGCTCCATGTGTATTCCAGGGGTGTTGTGGAGAGTCCGCGGGTGACCAGCCCACCAGCCCAGGTTCGCAGGTGGCCGCTGGCCCCTACACGCACCCCACCAGCCATTGTGGAGCCAAGGCAGGCTGGGGAAAGGCAGTGGATAGCACTGTAACAGCGCCCCCAGTGGCAACCATCAGATATCCATAGTCGGCACCAGTTGGAGGAACCAGTCTCACTTCAGAGAGGTTGCGGCCAATGCAGGGAGTTCCTGGGTCCCCAGTAGCAATTTGCCCAGGGGAACCCAAGAATATGCCAAGACAAAGAAGCAGGGGGCAGTCTCTGGCCTCCAGTTCAAGCAGAGCAAGCCCAGGAGATGCAAACGCAGGGGAGATCGGGAGTCCCACAACTAAAGTTTGTGAGGTGATGGCAACTGAAGTAAAGAAACAACTTCAAGAGGCTATAAAAGAAATTAGAACAGAAATACTAACTAAACTAAAAGAAGAAATGAAAAACATAATAAAAGATCTGCTAGGCAACCCTAAAGGAGACATAGATGAGAAAATGGAGCATAGGAAAATGAGGGAAACCTGGAATGAACAATACAAAAAAGATTTAGAACACATGAAACAGATTCAAAGAGATTACCAGGAGTTCAAAAAATCCAATGAAAGCTGGCAAAACTACCTGAAGGAAACTAAAGATAGACTTTCAGACCTTGAAGACAGGTTCGCAGCCTGTGATCGTGAAAGGAAAGATCTCTTAAAAATAACAGGAAACCTGAAAGTAACAATACAATGGCTGCAAGACAACTCAAAGAAACATAACTTGAGAATTAAAGGTGTGAGTAAAAAAAGCAGGGGTCAATACAAATCAAATTAAAAGCCTATTTACAGAAATAATTTCAGAAAACTTTCCAAGCATCAGAACAGGAAGTGACTTTCAGATAAGTGAAGCATATAGAACTCCAGCTAAACATAACCAAAATATACTTACACCCCAACATATAATAATCAAGATCCCAGAAATTCAACACAAAAACAGAATATTAAAAGCTATTAGAGAAAAAAATAGGTCACCTACAAAAGAAAACCCATCAGAATCATGACAGACTTCTCAACACAAACCATCAGATCCAGAAGAGCTAGGAGTGAAGTATTTCAAGCCCTGAAAGAAAACAACTTCCAACCCAGATTGATGTACCCTGCAAAACTATCTTTCAAAATCAACAGAGAAAGGAGATTCTTCCACGACAAAGAACAACTAAAGGAATTTATGACAACCAAGCCAACCCTACAAAGAATACTGAAGGACATTTTAGAGAGAAAAAAAAAGTCCACAGCTCTAGAAACAGCAGCAGAGGGATATCGACGAGGTGGGCAGACAACTGAATAATCCATCATCGGGATTTGAGTCCAGTAAAGTCTTCAATGAGCTGTTTAGTTTGATCTCATTCTATCTCGTCCTGCCTAATTTTATTATATATGATGACATACACAGCTACTCCAAAGATAACAGAATATATTAGGATAGCCTTTATTGATATTTGATCACCGTGATTTGAAACCCTGTATTGCTTTCATTGTTCTGTTCTGAGTGATTTTAACCTATTTTGGTTTGTTTGCTTGTATTATAACAGATGATATAAGCAACTGCTTAGAAGATAATATAAGGCATTATAGAAATCAACATTGTATTACTATGTATTGCTTCCATTGTTTTACCTTTTATTTGTTTTATTCTGTACTCTATTGTTTGATTATATTAGGCCCGATGGTATGGGCAGTTATTTTGAAGATAACAAGAGGTATTACAAGGGGAAAGGAGGAAAGAAGGAAGGGAAAAGGAAAAAGACATAGATTTATATGTGGGTATACATAAGATGGTCAAAATGACTATACTACTAAATGCATTAACTATTAAGAGAGAACAGTTGATACTCATATGATCAGCTCAATTTTACAAGTCTATATCTGAGTGATATACAACGTTACAACCACTGTCAAACTCCAGTCATTTCATTTTGTAAACCTATAATGTTACAGTATCGGATTCGTTGTTGTTGTTTGTTGGTCCCTTTAGCTTTTTGTTTCTCTTTTCTGTGACCATTGTTTTATTTTTTATTGGCTTTATTCTGAACTGTTTTGTTTGATTATATTAGGCCTGATGATATGGGCAGTTATTTTAAAGACAAGAGGTATTCTAAGGGGAAAGGAGGAAAGAAAGAAGGGAAAAGGAAAAAGACATAAATTTATAAATAGGTGTACATAAGACAGTTGAAACAACTATATTACTAAATGCATTAGCTATTGAAAAAGAACAGTTAATACTCATATAACTAGATCAATTTTACATGTCTATATCTGTTATCTGAACAACCCCTTTGAAGGTAATGATATGCAATATTACAACTACTGTCAAATTCCAACCATCTCATTTTGTAAACCTATAAGGTTATCGTATTGGATTTGTTGTTGCTGTTCGTTTGTCTCTTTTGCTTTCTGTTTCTCTTTTCTGTGTTCATTTTCTCTTAAATAAAAAAAAGAAGATATAAAAACTCTAGATAAGCCGGGCGTGGTGGCTCACGCCTTTAATCCCAGCACTCGGGAGGCTGAGGTAGGCGGAGCATTGTGGGTTCGAGGCCGGCTTGGGCTACAACGCGAGCACAAGGCCGGCCTGAGCTACATAGTGCGACCTTGCCTCAAAAAAACCCGGGCCGGGAGTTTGGCTCAGTGCCTTAAGCGCCTGTCCTGGCAGGCACGAGGTTGTGAGTTCAATCCCCGGTACCGCAAAAAAAAAAAAAAAAAAATTCTAGATAACCCAATATTAGTCAAGGGAATTGTAAATGTAATTTAAAAACTACCAACAAGGAAGAGCCCAGATCCTGATGGATTCACTGCTGAATTCCACAAGAAATTTAGAGATCTAATGCCACTATTCCTCAAACTCTAATGAAATTGAAAAGGAAGCAATACTCCCAAATTCACTTCTGGAAGCAAGCGTTACTTTGATACCAAAGTCAGAGAAGGATCCAACCAAAAAAAGAACTACAGGCCATTTTGTGACTAACAAAAGAATCTTCAGTAAGATACTGGCAAATGGAATACAGCAAATCATGAAGATTATACACCATAACCAAGTAGGATTCATCCCAGGGATGTAGGGATGGTTCAACATATGCAAATCAATAAATGTAATACACACATTAACACAGCCAAAGACAAAAACCACATGATCATCTCAATGCAGGAAAAGCATTCGACAAAGTCCAAAACCCATTCATGATTTTAAAAAACACTACAAAAAATTGGAATAGATGGTCTTTATTTACATCTGACAAAAGCCATCTATGATAAACCAACAGCTAACATCATACTTAAATGCCCAAAAACTGAAAGTTTTCATTCTAAAGTCAAGAACAAGACAAGGATGCCCACCGTCACTATACCTACTCAATATCGTTCTATAAACACTAGCCAGAGCAATTAAACAAGAGGAAGGGATAAAAGGAATAAGGATAGGAAAGGAAGAAGTTAAATAATCATTATTTGCAGATGACATGATACTCTACATAAGAGACCCCAAAAACTCCACCAAAAGACTCCTAGATTTAGTGAACAAATTCAGTAGCAATTTAGAGGCCTTCTCAAAAAAAAGAAAGAGAAAAAAATGAAAGATTAAAGAAACAAAAAAGAAAGAATGAAGTCAGGAAGATGAGAGAGAGAGGAAGAGAGAGAGAGAAACCCTCCTAGCAAATTCCTAAAATCACCCCTAGAGGACAGTATCTTCCCTTGAAACTCATACATGGAGCCATTAACACAGTCCTGGAAAAAGTGATTCTCCTCTCTCCCTGGGTCATCTATTCTTTGTGAGAGAAATGAACCTACATTGTAAGAACACATAATTCACCCAAATTCAACTACATGTGATCAAAAGAAAGACATGTAGAAAAAATAATGGATGACGGGTTTGACATTTTAAAAATCAGCTTAGTTTTGCCTTTCTGAAATATGTAAACAGGATCGTTCAGTATGTACTCCTTTGTGTCTGACTTCTTTCACTTAACATAGTTTCTAAATTCATGCTGTGAGTACCAGTAAATTATTGTTGCTTATTGAGTAGTATTGTAATGTAGTGCATGGACATAACTCAATCCATCACCTCTTGGACATTTGTGTCATTTACAGGCAATTATAAATAAAACTGACATAAACATTAATAGAGAAATCTTTTTATGGACATACATCTATTTAATTTGATAAATAACTTTGAAACTATTTTTTCAAAGTGATCATCTATGTCACACTGCCATCAGCAATGTATTAGCATTCTAGTTGCTCCATATCCTCACCACACTTGCTATGGTCATTCTCTCTATTTTAATCACTCATGAATATGTATGGTATCTCATTTTGATTGTAATTTGCATTTGCCTGATGATGAATGATACCAAACATTTTTTATGGACTAACTGGCCACTTTATACATTTTTGTAAAACATCCGTTTAAATATTTTCACTCTATCATTGAATTGTCTTTTTCATGTTGATATGTAGGCATTCTTTATATATTATAAATATTATATCTGCAATATATGTTTGTGACAAATGAAATGTTAATCAATTATACTCTAGTTATACTCTAGTAGGTATCAATCACCTTACCTACCCTGTCTCACTTAATTCTCAGTCAAATGATACTAATATCTCTGCCTTTTCTATAAGGCAACCAAGGCTCTTGCAAATATATATGTCTTTTGTCACATCTATGTTTTGTAAATATGAAACATAGCAGACCAAATAAGCTGGAGGAATCTCTCCTTAAGCCAGAGTCCAAGTGAGTGGGAGATGGGAATTATATGATTTCCTGTGCCAGGAAAGCAAGTGGGAGTGCAGGCATCATATTGCATTCTGTTGTTCCAATGTGGAAAGACAATTTGTCTTTTATAAAAAGAGTCCCTAAACATGACCCACTGCTTCCCTTTGTGCATCACTAGAAGAAGCTGATCTGTTCCACTGAGAAAGGGAAACTTGCTATATATGTCAGTCTCCAAGAAGGCACGACCTAAGCACTTTCCATGGGTAAATTGAGCCTTGTGTGATTGCTACCTGGCTCTCAGACTTGCACTTAGCTGCAGCATAATCTGCAATTCCACAGGAAGTTATCATGGAGATGCGTGGGGCAGACGGGGTAGAAATCCGGCAACCAGTCCTACCCTGCAACCCTGTGACAGCCATTGTTCCAATTCCTTGTTCTCTTGGCTTGTGAGCACAAAGGTATCCACCCCATCAGCAGAATGAGAAACTCATCCAGTGGGAGTTCCTGATGCACATGAAAATACCTTAATATATATATATATTTTTACATATATATATATTCTATATATATAGACATATACCAAGATGCTAATGGGGATTATAAAATATTATTTTGAGGCTTATCTATATTTTTCCTCCATGTGTTTTAAACATTATATTCTGATTATAAAAACTGAATTTTTTTAAGAAATTTCAGGAGACATCTTAGGGTTAAAAATCTTACTTGAGGGACTGGAGATATAGCTTAGTGGTTCAGTGCTTGCCTACCATGCACAAGTCTTTGGGTCTTTTTTGTTGTTGTTGTAGTTGCTTTCGGTTTGTTTGTTTGTTTGTTTTGTCTTTTTGAAATAGGGTCTTGCTATGCTGGCCTTGAGCTCACTTTGTAGCCCGGGTTGGTCTCAAACTTACGACGATCCTCCTGCCTCAGCCTCCCTGCTGGGATTACAGGTATTGCACCACCACGCCTGGCATAAATCTTTGGGTTTGATCCCCAGCATCAAAATAAAAACTTTTCTTGGGAAAATCAGCATATATGGAAATTTTTATGATATATTGATAAGTGAAAAGGCCAGAACACAAAATATTTGTGGTTTGGTTCCATTTTATTTGTAAGTCACTAGTTACATGTTTTTTAAGTACTATACAGTGAAAGTGTTGGTGATTACAGTTTTCCTATTTGTGCTTCTCTGTTTTTCTAAGTTTCTCCAATGATCATGTACCACTTCATGATTAAGGAAAAAATGTTGCTTTAAAAGGACAAACAAGAGTGACTCAAAGACAAAATCAGGTGCCTGAGGGATGGGGGAAGAGTCTCAGCTCCGCCTCTTGTCAGGTGTCTGACCTAAGAAGCTTCACTGAGAGCCTCAGTTGCCTTACAGAGGAGGCAAAGATGGTCATGTGACAGGGAGAGCCAGGTATGCCGATGTGGGGACAGTGATTAGTACTTGCTAAGGATAACATCAGTTATCCTCATCTTGGCCATTCAGTGACTTCTTGAGTAGAGTTGGGGCTCGGGAATAGTAACTTCTGAGTATGATCCAGAGCAAGAATCCTTTCTCTAGTCTCCCGTACCCACGTGGTTTACCTGGTACACCTCCAGTGACAAGGGGTGTCACACTACCCTGTCCTGCCAATGCATGGCTATCATTTTACCCTGAAAACAGCCTTGACTCAAAACCCAGAGATTTGAGTCCAGATCCTGATTCTGTCCTCCAGAAGATGCATGGCCTAGGACAAGTCACACTGTGTCTCTGGGCTGGTGAACTTCATTTCTCAGGTATTTTAGTGTCCTTCTGCCCTAGAATTGGCATGTCTCTTTGGCTTGTGAATGTGCCCTTGTGACTTAGGATCTCGGGTAGGGCTTAGTGGAGGGTCTTTAGGTCAGGAGGTGGGAAACGGCCAAACACGTGAAGTTTAAGTTTCAGAAAATGATCTCACCTGTCTTTGTTTAAATTATTTTATTTTAAAGATAATAAAACCCAACCAAATAAAACAGAATAAATCCAGTATAAAAAAAAAGCAGAGAAATTGATACAGAACCTCAAAGCAGGATAATAGGAAAACAACAATGTCTACCATAGTATATCTTGTTATCATCACAATAGTTGTCCATTCCATCAGATATAGCAAAATCAAACCAAAACAAAGCAGAATAAAACCCATCAAAACAGAATATTGAATAAAGCAAAACAGTGAGAACAATGTTGGATTTCAAAAACAAGACAGAAGATAATCCCCATATTTGCTATATTGCATACTGTTATCCTCCCTATAGATGCTCAGACCGCCAGCCCCAGGCCTGTGAAGACCACCTAACATACAAGCATTCAGTTGTTTTTTGTACCTCAGTTGTTACCAACTCAGCCTGTCCTCCAAACCAGCTGGTTGCTTGGTGGGGGGTGGGGAGCTGTGATTTTCAGCCCATGCTGAGGTAGGCTCACGGGAGGCGCTGACTTTCCTCTTCCTGGGCCCTGCACGGCTTGCCTCGCCTATTTGTCTTGACTCTGCCCTCAGAAGCCCAATGGCTGTCTCTTTCATGACACACAGCATTGTTTTGTAATGTACCTGCCAAAAACGCATGAGCTGAATCCAGCCATGAGGAAAAGTCAGGCAGGTTCAAACGAGGGACATTCCACATAACCAGTCTGGACTCTCCAAAAATATCAATGTCCTGAAAGACCAAGGAACTGTTCTAATTGAAAGGAGACAAAAAAACATAGCAACTAAATACAATGCAGGATTCCAGAATTTTCTTTCACTATAAAGGACTTCACTGGAATAGGGTGAAATTTACATAAATTCTTAGTGTTGGCATCCTTATTTTGCTGTGTATGATTATATAAGAAATAATATATTGTGTATAGTCATATAAGAAAATGCCTTTAAAGCCAGGCATGGTAGCATACAGTTGTTATCCCAGAACTCAGGAGGCTGACCCCAGAAGCTTGCTGCAAGTTCAAGGCAAGCCTGGGCTACATAGTGATTTCAAGGCCACACAGCCTGAACTACATAATGATACTCTGTCTTTAAAAAAATAAATAAATAAAAAGAAATTTTAAAAATGTATATATATATGGAAAATGTCTTTGTTTTTAGGAAAACCCACTGAAATATTTAGGTATAAAGGGGTATCATGTCTACGATTTACTTTCAAAACAGTTCAGAAAAGACATACATCATACTTTTAGTATATTTGTATATGCACAAAGGGAGGTAAAGACACAGAGACACAGAAGGCAGCATTGGGAAAACTGGTTAAAGATCTATAGGAATGCTCTGTCCTACTCCGGTGACGTTTCTGCAGAGAAGGTGGCCAGTGGCAACCCCTTTGCTCAACAGCAATTGCAGTCGCTTGTATTTACTGAACACTTGCAAGGTGCTGGATGATCCTCTCAGACTCATAGTGCTCCATTACAGGATGTCATGATGCCACTTTGCAGAGAAGGAACTTGACATCACACTCAGACAGTGACTCTTCCCAGTCCCGTGGCCTGTGTGTCAAAGAACTGGAGTGAACTTGAACATTCACTGCAGGAAAGTCACAAAACTTCACACACTACCTTTGAGGTGAAACTATGCACAGAAAACCTGACTGCTTTATTCTTTCCAAAGCAACTAAGCAGGACATGTCAGAATACAAAACTAAATTTAGTTCCATTCAGTTCGAGACTTGGTGCAATCCACTAATCTAAACATCCACTTGGGATTTCCTGGATTCAGAGAGGTTTGCTCTCTTTGCCTTAATTCCTAGGACTTTCAGATTCCTTCTCCTCTCCCTCAACCTTCTCAAACAGAGCAGCTGGGCAAAGGGTGAGGCGGCTGCCTGGCCTGGTACTGGCTGGCATCTGCTGGCATCTGGGTGGCTTGGGCCTGGCACTAAGAACAGGCACTGCTATGGGCAGCTGCTAGTTTGCTGGTTCAGTCTCTCTGACTCCTCAAAGCCTAATGGTGATACCAGGTCCATGTCATCTCAGAGCATTTACATGGCTCTGTAGACCTCTCCAGATTCTTCACCTCTATCTAAATTCCATGCCTCTACTCCTACCATGAACTGACATCATGGATCCTGGCCCTCAATTTGGCATCTGGGCCATCTAGGAACCAGAGAGGAAGGGAAGCATTACTGCTATCCTGGTGGTTGGCTTTGTGTTTGGTGCCCCCCAGTTCAGTGCCCCCATCCTGGTTGGTAAATAGCTGTTCCTAAGCCCCCCAGAAGCTCTGCTTCTCTCCAGCAGCCTCCAGCATGTCTGCAAGCTCTTCTCAGACCAGGAACTAAGGGGTTAGCACCTGGCACAGCAGGTGACTCCAAAACTGCTCCTGCCACCACATCAGCACTCCTGCTGGAAAGCATCTTACATGTCCCCACCCTTTGTTACCCTGAACACACAGAGGCAGGGTCCACTCATCCACTTACACCCAGGGCAGTGCTCTTTCTAAAAGCCTCAAAGGATAGAGGACAAAGCCTTGATGTCTCTCACCTTATCCAACACTCTGCCTTGTTCTGGCTCCATTCCAGGGAAAGGATGGGCAGAGGCCGGAAAAGCAAAACCCCTTCTTTCCCATCTCTCTTATAACAAGAGCGGCCATGGGACACGGGGGGTCCAGAGAAAGAATTGGCTTTCTTCAAACAAGCTGTGGTAGCCCCGATGACCCTTCCCCCTATAAACAAGACATGAAATCTGAAGTCTTGGTGGTTGTATTGTGATCCAAGAGGATTGCAGAACTGCTTGCCCTGACACGCTGACTGCCTACCTCTAAATTTCTTTTTATGTGAGAAAAACAAGCAGGGGCTAATTGTTTCTCATTTTTTCAGAAATGCAATCCTAAGGGATACAGGGGAATTAAATTACATATTTATTTATCTACCTCTTGACTCTATTCACATTTTCTCCCTGTATTCCTGTCCCACAGATCCATGGGCCCAGAAGAGGCACAGTCCCCTCTGCTGCTGCTTTCTGCTTGTGTGAAAATTGCTTCCATAAAATTCTCATGGTCCATTTCACTGAGCAGCCTCCTAAAGTGCTAAAACGGGAAGTAAAGGAGCACAGAAAAATCCTTCCACTCTCCAGAGGGCTGCCATTCAAACCCAAAATGCTGTCTCATTCTGATGACAGATACTTATTATTGACCCTGTTAGTATTAACTGTTACTACTACCAACTCATTATTACTATTATCTGTTATTATTAACTATCATTATGACCTCTACCTTGCTTTTTGCTTTCCTTCCATAAAGTCCTAATCTTCTGCCATTATAACTACCCTCATTTGATGGATGAAGAGATTGAGGAGATTTACAGAGGTTGAGTAATTGTTTCAGAGTGGAACTGGCCAGGACCGGAACTATTTACAGTGGTAATAATGCCCACTCTCCCCAGGTACCTTCCCTCCCTCCACCAACTATCCTTCCCACACCCTGGACTTTGACCCATCCCACAGAGAGGGGAACAGAACAAAGAGCAAGTTGGCAGCCTGAGTTTTATTGGAGAGCAAGGGTGCCCGGTCCAGAAGTAGCTACTCATCCTCTGGCTTGGGAAGACGCGTGGGCTGGAACGAGTAGGCAAGACAGCACAGGGACGCATCTGGGCACAGGTGCATGAAGGATTCTTGTCTCATGCAGTATGTCCGGCAGGACCCTTGGCCCTTCCAACACCGTTTGAATTCAGTTCTCCCTGTGTACAGGAAGACCACAGATCACAGAGCAGTCATACCACGGATCACAAGTTAGGCCACTGGTTAAGCCACACTAGTCATAGGTTCTTTCCAGATATTTGTTAGACCACTGATTATAGATGAGAGTTCTGGTTACAATTTAGACTATAGGTTTTGGTCCCAGTTATCCCACAGATCACAGGTTAAACCACTAGTGACAAGTCAGAGATTACCTTCTTGCCCAGGTAACACAACACACCAGATACACACTCAGCACCTTTCATGGCAGCACTACATCAGTATAGTTGGTCTTATTACAATCCCTGCTACACAGGTGAGGAAACAACCTTACCCCAGCTCACATACCCACTGAGCAGAACCAGGATTCAAACCAAAGTTATCCAGCTCCAGAGTCTACATTCTTAACCATACACAAGCTGCTCCTGGCACACAGAGACCTGTTTAGTGTTAGGTTATAGTCAAGAATTTCCAACTATGGGCCATAGAAAAGGTAAGGCTTTAAGAGAATAGGTTCTGTGCCTCCTTCCAGTGGTCTTTGGTTACAGCATGGGATGGAGCCCTCCCTCCTTCATTTATTCATTCAGCAAACATGGAGCACTAGGGATACTATAAAAACAATATGACTATGGTACTTAGCATCCTTGAGGAAGGAAGGGAACACAGTTTTTTTTAAAAGCAAATAAGTGCAACACATAGAGTTTGTAATAACTGCCATAAAGGAAACAATCAGAGTTCTGGGATGGCCAATTCAAGTCAAAGTTGGATGGTGAGGAAATACTAGGACCACTTAGGCTCGTCTGTTAGGACCACGTGGCGTTGAACAAGCAGAGAGCCAGCAACACAGAGGCACCAGGGCTGAGCAGAAGGTGGAGGGGAAAGGCCTCCCTGCATCTCCCTGGACCAAAGAAACTCCACATAATCCTCAGATGATGCCTTGGGCCTACCTATGGGTTTTACCAGCCCTGCTGACCGGCATATGCTGCCATCTTGCCAAGCAGAAAACCTTAGAATGATACAATGCTGACCTCAAAGTCTCTACTGGGTGAAGAATTCACACATAAGAGAGTATGTGGTCTAATGGTTAACAGGGTGGTGTGAACCCAGCTTGGCCCTGAGGGTACAGATCCCAGCTCTTTCATTTCCCGGTTGAGTGATGTATGACATTGGCCTTAGATTCTCCATCTATACAACTCTCTTTCAGGGGGCAATTCAAGATCGTTTTAGCACAACACATGTAATAAACACTCAATAAATACAAAACAAGATTATCAGAATGGCAGCTTAGTAGCTGGAGCAACCAAGGCCCATTCTAGGTAAACTCACTTTCCACATAAAGAAAGGAAAGAACTTGCTCAAGATCATTTGCTGTTAAGTGATGAGTCTGGAAACAGAACCCAAACCCTTGATCAGGCAGTCCCTACACTAACTACCTCAGCACATCGTCACAACTGAAATTTCAGCCCAGAACCCAAAACTGCCCTTTTCCTGTGGGAGATCTGCTCTGCCCTCTTGATGTCTTGGACTTGGCTTCCCATACTTTCTTTCACTCCCTACTTCAGCCACACTGGCCTCCATGGCTCCTCAAACAGAAGCTCTCAGTCTCCTGCCTCAGGCCCTTTGCCCTTGCTGCTTCAACTGGTCCTTGTGTCCTTGAGTGATTCAGAACTCTGCTCAGACTCACTTGAAACAAAATGATAAGATCCCTGGGATATACGTGCAAATAATTGATGAGGGGATGGAAGAAATAACAAAACTAGACTGGCTCAACTCCCTAAGTGTTCTGGCTGAGTGATAAGCACATAGGGAATCTTTATAACATTTTTCATTTATGCTTGAAATTTCCAAACTTAGAAAGTTTATTTTCAAAACTCACATCATTACAGTATTCCTTATTTTTGCATAAATTTGAATTTTTCCATAATAAAAACATTTTTAACTTGCCTTTTGGGACTGGGCATATAGTTCAGTGGTAGAAAATATGCTTAGCTTGTGAAAGGCCCAAGGTTTGATCCCAAAATACACACACACATACACACATACACACACATACACACACACACACACACACACACGGCCAGGCCTGCTGGGGAGCACCTGGAATCTCAGCCACTTGGGAAGTTGAGGCAGAGGATTAGAAGTGTGCAGGTGGGAGGTGGTCTGGGCAATTTAGTGAGACTCTGCCTAAAATCAAATATAAAGGGATGGGATGAAATATAAAGGGTAGCTCAGTAGCAGAGCACTTCTGGGTCAGATTCCCAGTATTGCAAAAACAAACAAAACAAAGGTCTTGTTCATTATATTATTCTATTTTCAGAAATACTTAAAATATTTTCCAAAATTAAGTTTTAAAACAGAGCCCCGTGAAGAGGCCTCCCTTGACCATCCCTGTCAGCCTCTGACCACACACGCTGCTCCGAACCTTCCCTCGCCTTTATTCCTCTTGACGCTTGTTACACCTGACACAGTCTCTACTTAGCTGTCTCTTTTCTATTTCTACCAAATAAAATGTCAGTTCCATGAAAGCAAGAACCTTATTTTCTCTCACTGTCAAATCCCAGCAATTCTAACAGTGCCTGACACATAACACATGTGTTTGGAATGATTATTAAGAGAATTCCATTTTATAGACCAGGAAACAGGTGCAGGCTGATTCAGCAACTTGCTCTAAGCTGCCTATCAAGTCAGCAGTGGGGCCAGAACTTAAATGCTGACATGGGCCCTTCTGTCCTCCAGGACCTGAAAGCCTATTTCTCAGTTTACACACACACACACACACACACACACACACACACACAGAGGGAGGAAGAGAGAGAGAGAGAGATGTTACCTGGTGGGGCATGACCCAGGACCAGGAGGGCCACAATGAGCAGAAGTAGCTGTGTCATGGCCATAGGGCTCCTGGGGAGACTACAGAGAACTCCAGAAGCAAGGGACCTAGAGGCTGAGCCTGGCTCCTGGCTCCTGGACTTTATGGGCCTGCAGATGAAGGCAGGGCCATGGGCAGCAGAACTGAGTGGGAGGATGAGGGAGTGTGGCTGCTAAAGGTCTCAGCCAGCCGTTGCACCTTCTAAAGGCTGCTCAGTTCTGAAGCTGGAAGCTGAATTTTCTCAAGTAATGCCTGGGGCAGAAACTGAATATTTTGTCCATAGGAGAGAGCGAGAAGCACCTTGAAGAAAGACCTTGTTCAATCCCAGCATCTCCTAATGGCTATGAGACCTTGGGCAAGTCACTTAACTTCTCTGAGACCCAGGCTGTGGTATGAAGTAATGCCTTTATAAGGCTAGTAAATGGATATTTTGCTTCCTGATGCCAAGGAGATGGGGCCAAGTAAGCATGTGTTTGGACCTATTCTAACACTGGGAAGAGTACAAACCTCAAAGAGAGTAATAGCTACCTATCTCATGCAGAGAATTAAATAAAATAATGCAATGGTTCTCAAAGTGGGGTCACCAGACCAGTAAGCACCTGGACCTGCCAGAATTGCAATTTCTCCAGTCCTACCCCAAACTTACGAATCAAAAATTCTAGAGAATGAACCCCTCAACAAACTTTTGAGGTGGTTTTGATGTACCACTGAGGCCACAAAGATACTATAGGATCAGAGCTCAGAACAGTCTGGTGCCCAAATGGTGGTGCACACCTGCAATCTCAGCACTCAGGAGGCTGAGGCAGAAGGATCACTGGAAGTTCAAAGCCACCCTGGGCTACAAAGTGAGTTCAAAGCCAACCTGGATGACATAGAAGACCCTATCTCAAAAAGACCAAAAAAACAAAACGGAGTCTGGCACACAGGTACCTGACTTACACATGAGATGAGTGGGGAGGAAAGTTATCCCAAGCAGAAGAAGCAGTGTCTAAAGAGTGGGGCAGGGGCAGGTCAAGGGTTCCTAGGATGAAGAGGATGGGAGCCAGAGCACCATGGGACTTGAGCAGCAAGTTCAAGTTTTTGTATTATAGGCAACCAAATTTTTTTTAGCAGAATCCTGTTTAGCAAACCTGTTCAGATTACAGTTTTAAATAAACTGAAACCTAAGGAGAAGAGTTGACTTGCCTGAGCTCATGGAGCTGCTGACTGGCAGAGCAGGCCTGGAAGCAGTCACCTCACTGCCACACACTGAAGGGTGCAACACACACCCAGTCCCTGGTGCAGTGCGAAGGGGAGGCTCAGAAGGCCGAGGTCCGGAAGGAAGCCAGGTGCCTGCGGGTCAGCATCTTCCCCAAGACCTCCGGGGGCTGTGCTGTGGGAGTTGATCCAAGCTAGACACCTGGACTCCCTCAGCCATGACCGTGAGCCCCACCCACAGGTACAGCTTGGTCTCTGTGGCCTGCACACACATGCACCCCAGTCCCTCAAGAGCTAAGGAGAAGCATCCTACGTAAAGCTGGATCCTGGCCCCACCTAAAGCCACACAGCCAGGCCCACCAGCCAGCGTCTCTTCTGTGAGGATCAGGCCTTTCCTCCACCTCCTCAGCTGTCTAGGCTGAAAGGAAGAAAGACCAGAGTCTCAGGCTCAGTCAATCTTCAGCTGAATGAGTGAATGAACGACTTACACCAAAACAAGATACTGTTTTCTTTGGTGCAGGCTTCCCCTGCTCTCCTCTCCCAAGCCACTTCCAAAATTAATCCTCCAGCCAGAGCAGAGTTTCATAAAGTGGGGTCTGCTAGCTATTTGCATCAGGATCTCTTGGGACCCTTGTTTTACTGAAATTCAGAGATTCCTGAACCCCTCTCCCCAGGGCTGAATCTGACGTTCCCGGTTGATGGAGTGGACCCACGCCCGACACAGAGGGGAATCCAGACCCAGGAACCCACAGTCCCCATTCTCCAGTCTCTCGTCCCCTACCCTAACACGCTCACGTCTAAAGGACTGGAGGGGCGGGTCCACTGAGCTCTACGCTCGCTCAAAACAGTCTGGGAGCTGCCCAGGCCTGGGGCGGGGACCGGGGGCTGCCCCGACGGGGCGGGGCGGGACCGGGCGGGTCGCGCTCCTCCCCCAGCCCTGCGGCGGGGCGGGACCGGCTTGAGGGGCTGCGCGCCGAAGCGGGTGGTACTGCCCGGAGCACAGAGCTGCTGAGGCGTTGGGGACCCGGACCCTACCCACGCAAAGGTAAAGTGCGCTCAACCCGCCGCCAACTTGCTCAAGTTAGAGCGGAGTTCGCCGGCGCCTGCACCGGGCTGGTGCGGCGCGCGCGGGACCAGGAGCCAGGAGGCGCTTCAGGGTCGAGGGTCACCAGACCCGGGACGCCGAGGGCCAGCTGGCCCCGGACGAGAAAGCCCCTTGTCTCCCGACCCCAAGGGACTCACACCTAGAACCCCTGGCTGGGAAGGTTCGGGCCCAAACTCCAGGGATGGAATATGCGTTTCGGGGACCTGTGGACTCCCCTCCCGGTCCCTGGCCAGGACCCTGTCTTGTCACCAAACCTGGGCACTGGCTGGCCTGCAGCTCCCGCCCCCCAACAACAGCTGGAGGCCGTAGCGCCAGTGGCTCCTGAATTTTTCACGCAGGGGGCGGGCCGGACACGCCGTTCCCATGGCACCGGGACACTCAAATTACAGCCTGAGGGATACCCCAAGCCCCCAAGCCCAGAGGGACACCAACCTAACCTATCCTGCCACCTTCTGAGACCCAGTGGGCCTGGGCAGCGGAAGTAACCACCCCCCCGGGCGCCCTCCACCCTTCCTTGCACCCCCCAACCCAAACGAGTGAAAGAGACCAGAGGGGAAGGGGGAAGGGAGAAGGGGGGCAGTTGCGCTGCAGGGCAGCGATTGTCTCCTACTCTGGATGCGAGGGGCAGGGCTGTGTCTGCCCGGGTGTGTGTACACATGGACCTCTCCCCCTTGGGGCTGCCCCCTGCCTGCCTGTGTGTCATTGAGGGTGGGTCATCCTCAGGCGTGGGAAATGGGTGTGCGTGTCCAGATGAGTTCACAGCCTATGCTCACCCCTTCCAGCTGGACCCAGGTTTACCTGGGCCTGAAGCTAGAAAACCCCCACCCCAAGGAGCTGTGTTGCCTCCCACTGAACAAGAGGGGACTGGAGGAAGTGCTCTCAACAGCTCCTCGGTAGTTTACAGAAGAAGGGGCTCAAAACAACTGCCTCGTTGCCCATCCATCTTCTGCAAGGAAGGAAGGAAGAAAAGAAGGAAAGAAGGATCAGTCCAAAGCCCCTTCCCACCAAGGATGACACTAAACACTCAGCAGGAAGCAAAAACCCCGCTGCGCCGCAGAGCCAGCACTCCACTACCCCTGTCATCCCGAAGCCACCAGACTGGCCGCCTGTGCACCGCACCTCCCATGCAATCCCAGCATCCCCCACTGGGCCAATCAGCCTCCCTCAACCCTCCTGTCCGGAAACCCTCACCTGCCCCAGACAGCTGGTCCTCTGAATCCAGCGACTCTGAAGGCTCCTGGGAGGCCCTCTACCGTGTGGTGCTGCTTGGAGACCCTGGCGTAGGGAAGACCAGCCTGGCCAGCCTCTTTGCAGGGAAGCAAGAGCGGGACCTCCATGAACAGCTGGGAGGTAGGGTCTCTGTGAGATGGACTAGTATATGTCACCAGGGCATGGGGCTGCCAAAAATAGTTGTACAAGTCATGCATGCACTGTGCAGCTCTAAAGGACTTTAGCACACAGACCATGAGGTGAATGATACTAACCTAGAGTCGTGCGGCACCATGGTCCAGGGAAGGGAAATGCCTGGGGATGAGAAATGTGCTAGTTTCTCATGAATGAGAAGCACATGATTCATTTCCATGTCATAAGGGGAGCAGCTCTAAAAAGTACCAATATTAAGAAATGGTAGACTCTTTACAGCTCAGAAACCTCCAGTGCCTGGTCCCCCAGACTCTCGGACCCTCCCAATCCCACAGATACCCAATCAGAGCCACCATGACCTACAGCATCTTCCCATGATGGAGGCTCCCGTATCTCCAGTTCTGGGCCCTTTGTTGCTTTGGTCCCAAGAAACGCAATGAGCTAACAGGGCCAGGCACCCAGGATGATGGGATACAGGGACAGAAGAAACGCAGGCCTGCCCCTGCAGACTGGCTGAGAGGACACAGGGTGAGTGGGGAGGAGGATGGTTAAAAGCAAAGAGAAGGTGGGGACAATCTGGCCAAGTTCCTCCAGGCTTGATCTTCCTGTGGGTGAGAGCTATTATGAAAAGTGTACATCACATACTTAAGGGTGCTACAGATGGGGAAACTGGGGCCCAGAGAGGCTAACATGACCTGCCTGAATCACAAACTGAGCTTACAGGTTGGGAGAAGATATCCCAGAGAATACAGTGGGAGTGGAAGAGTTCCCAGCCTGACTTTAACCCCACTATCCAACTCATTTAATCAACCAAACCAATCTTCCCAGCACCTAACATGTGTCAAGTGCTCTGCTAAAGGAGGCATGGGGGGGATCCTCATGGAGTTTCTTAACCTACTAGAAAGACAGGCATCAAAGAATGCAATGAGTACCCCAAGGGTTGGGGTGGGAGGTAACTGACCAGAAAGGGTGGCAAAGGGGCCCATGTGCTATGCAGGCCTGCCCTTCTCCCTGACAGCCACCTCTTGCATTGGTTGCAGATGTGTATGAGAGGACCCTCACAGTGGACGGAGAAGACACCACACTGGTGGTCATGGACACCTGGGAGGCTGAGAAACTGGTATGGTGTTGAAAACAGGATTGGTGGGGGGGGGATGCTGAGCCAGCTATCAGATTCCTGTCCCACCCTGGGACACACAGCTCGGGGATCAGGACGGGGCCCTCCTCAGCAGCCTCTCTACATAGCCCACAGCCTTTCCTAAGACAGAAGAACTTCATACCCCACTGATCCCCTCCCAGCAGCCATCCTAGGACATGTTCCCCACCACCAACAGACCTCCCCACCCCTCATCCTGCCCCACTCACCCACATTACCAAAGAAGGAACCCAGGATTTGGCACACAGATGCCTATGGTTGAAATTCCCCCTTTCTTCTTGTTACTAGTTATATAGCTTGTGCAATTGACTTATGCACTCTGACTTTCAGTTTTCTCATCTGATAAATCAGTCAGTCATTCCTGCCTTCCTCGTTAGTTAATTTTGTTGTTGTTGTTGTTGTTGTCTGTTTTCAGTGCTGGGCATCAAACCCAGGGCCTCTCGCATGCTAAGTGTATACTCTACCACTGAGCCCATTATCAGCTGATTTTTTGTTTTATTTCTTATGCATTTCTACAGAAGTGAACCCAGTTCAGAGCATTAAAAAAAAAAAATGCTACACAGGACCAGAGAACAGCATGTGACAATTCTCAATTATAATTTGGTAACTAGTGAAAAAGGAAACCAAAGTGCATCCCTCCTTATTCACTTCCAGAGCAAGAAATGTACAGCACACAAGGATATATCTCTTAAATAATTTTTTCTTATTTGAATTTTCTTTTCTAATGCTACACAGGTAATAATGGTTATTGTAGAACTTTGAGAAAATACACCTAAGCAAAGAGCAGTCTACAGAAGTCACCTGGGATCCCATCTCTGTGTGGGTAGACCTCTTCCCTAACACTCAGGGAGGCTACCCCATGGGGAAGGGCATAAGAGGGCAGTGGGATGGCTGACAAGAATAGTGGGCAGCTCCACGGATGGGATCAAAGATGGAAAATGAAGGAGGAAGGAGCCAAGGAGCCAACTGTCAATTCCTTTTAACAAATATAAAAGGAAACCCAGGTCATGATGATTCTTTTTTTTTTTTTTTATGATGATTCTTATAACAGCAGCTGACATGAATAGAAGACCTCTTCCACCAGATGTATAAGCATTGGATATGTCAAAACAACTATAATGAGTCTTCTGACTCCCATTCTACTGATGAGAAATTGAAGCTCAAATAGATTAAATGATTGTCTCACACTCCGAAAGAGAAAGTAGGATTCAAACCCAGACCTACAAAATCCTGGAACCTTTCCCCTCAAGAGCATCACCCTCTGAACCTTTCCCCTCAGGAGGAGCCTCTGAACCTTCAGCTCAGGTTTCACTTTTTCACTCACCCATCCATCCAGCATTCAGTCATTCATGCATGCATTCAAAAATACTTGCTGGGTATCTACCATGGGCCAGGATGCTGGACACACAGCAATGAACGCGATAGATATGGCCCCTGGCTTCATGGAGTTCAAAGGCTGGCAAGGAAAAGTCCACTTTTTGGATGCAGTTGAGAATTCTGTGGGGTAGAGTTCAGTGGGGTTAAGAAGAGTGACCAGACTGGGAGTCCCATTCTGCAGACCAGTAAGGAAAGGTACTGGACCAGGAGGCAGGAACTAGGAGTTGTGCAGCTCACTGTGTGGCCCTAAGAATGTTTTCTCCTCTCCTACGGCCTTTGCTTTTCCTATCAGTAAAATGAGGAAACTGAACCAGTTTCCCTCGCTGAAAGGAGTTCCTGGAGAGGGCTCAGCAGTAACATCCTTACCAGACTAAGCATCTGTCCTTTCCATCAGTGGGCAAGACTCTACTCTAATGTCCAAGACACAGAATTTGACTGAACTAGGTGGGCTTTTGGCTCACCCAGTAATGCCCTAGCTTGGTCAGCCATCAGAGCCACTTGGACAGTATTAAATATCAAATTCTTAACCAGTCATTATGGTGAATGCCTGTAATCCCAGCACTCAAGAGCTGATCCAAAAGGATCACAACTTTAAGGCTCAACCCGGGCAACTCAGCAAGATCTTAAGCCTCATCCCAGACCTAATGAATAAGATCAACTAGAAGTGGGGCCCGAGTCAGGGATTTAGCTCAGCAGCCAAGCAGCTGCTTGGCAAGTGCAAGGTCATGAGTTCAATCCCTGGCACAGAAAAAGAAAAAAAAAGTGGGGCTCTAAAATATATATTTTTAGTCATTCTACCAATGAGTTCTTATCTACCAATCCATGCATCAGCTGGCTTTTGTGATTTGGACACAACAAATTCTCCATATATGTTTGTACAATTAGTGAATGAATGGTCTCCTTCTACAGATGGGGAAACTGAGACCCAAAAGGAGGAGGGAACCCATCCATGTCCAGGTTGAGAACCCACATCTGTCTGGCTCCACCCAAAGGTTATTTAGCCTGGGGAATAATCAGTATGGTTGCTGAGAATTTACTCCTTTCACGATGTTGGTGGTGTTCTGATACTTTCCTATTTGTCTATCTTATTTGGTTATCGGGAAATGTTTCTAGCTTCCTCCTCCCTTATAGTCAATTCTTCTACTACATTCAGCCGCTCCTATTCTAGGCCTTCTCTCTGACTCTCTCCCTTTATCTGGAATTTCCTCACCTGCTTGGCCTGCTCAGCCTCTCAAACAGTACTCACCAGACCACTGGGAGGCCCTTCCATACTCTCCCACGTTGACTTTTTCTGACCACCCTGCCCCACCCCACCCCTGTGGATCTTCCAGTTACTCGCAGATGCCTCTGCTCATGGTACTGAGTGCAGTGCATTATTACCCTCCATTCCCACAGCCTCTTTCCCAGACCGTGAGCTTCTTGAAGACAGGAACTATGTCTTATTAAACACAATGTTATTACCCATGTTAGCCCAGTCTCTAGTGCTGTCCTTGACAAATGGCCATGATCCGAAAGGGAATATCAAGATCATTCCAATTCTCTCCTTTCCCTGGTCAAACACCTTGAAGAGACTCCACTTCTCAATCTGTCCTTTGCTACTCCCATCCCCTTCTGAACTTACAAGATGTGATCAGAGAAACATTCTTAAGTTATATTATTAGGTTATTGCAGTAAAAAAAACACATTGCCAGTAGTCCCTCTCAAAATACTTTAAACACACTTATCCCATCAGTCTTACCATTTTCTGAAGCAATTCTGGAAGTCCCCTTAAAGAAGTATCATTAGTTGCCCTGTCATGGCTGCCCAGCGTCCTGACTCCATTCCAAACCTTTACCCTTCATGGTCATTTTGACTCTGAGGAAAATCCAGAAGTCATACAATGCCAGATCCCGTGGATAAGGCGGATGAGCTACATACACATCTTGTTTTCACAAGCCTTCTTTTCTGTTGGATGGCATTTGGCAGCGGTATTCACCATATTTTTTTAATCATATCTCATAAAGATACTCACAAAAGAAGTCTTCCAGAGCTACTTCAGAAAGTGACAAGAATGAGCCAGGCATGGTGGCGCACGCCTTTAATCCCATCAGTCACTTGGGAGGCTGAGGTAGAAGGAGCATTGTGAGTTTGAGGCCGGCTTGGGCTACAACGTAAGCGCAAGGCTGGCCTGAGCTACATAGTGTGACCCTGCCTCAAAAAACTAGGGCTGAGAGTTTGGCTCAGTGGCTTAAGCGCCTGTCTGGCAGGTGTAAGTTTGTGAGTTTGATCCCTGGTGCCACAAAAAAAAGAAAAGGAAAAAAAAAAAAAGAAAGTGACAAGAATGGTAGAATAAGAGGGAGATTAATGACAATGTGTCTTTTATTTACTATGGTAATTTTTTTTAATCTAAACATTTACTGTATATTTTGATCACCTCTTGTACACTCCACAGTTGTTCTTCAAAACTGTCTTGAAAAAGACCTTCCCTGAAGACAAGTCTTTCTGTGCTCACTTCTCTCTCCTCCTTTTTGGTCTCAATTCTGGCTTGCAGAAAGCCTCAAACTGTACAGCAAAGCCAAATCCTCCTCAGGAACCAGGCAAAAGAGCCGAGCAGGCAAAGCCAAAACCCTCCTTACCAAGGAGAACCACAGAAATCTCTGCCACCGGTGCCAGCCTACAGAAGTAACGAGTGAATGAAATCATGAAGGGAATGTCTGCTCAGTTTTTCAAGCAGAGAAACTGAGGCTCAGAGAGGATTGGAAATTTTTTCAAAGTGACTCGGAAAATTACGATAGCATTTGTTCCCAAAACCTTGTTCCCAAAACCTGTCCAAGGTATAACCTCGAACCTATTCCACCCGTTAAACCAAGCCAGCCTCCTTCCCAGCCAGGGTCTAGGCTCAGGCTAAGAAAATGGCTGGGGTCCCTCCCCCGCAGGACGAGAGCTGGAGCCGGGAGTCCTGCCTGCAGATGGGCAGTGCCTACGTCATCGTGTACTCCATCGCCGACCGCGGCAGCTTCGAGAGCGCCTCGGAACTCCGCATCCAGCTGCGGCGTGCACACCGCGCGGACCATGTGCCCATCATCCTCGTGGGCAACAAGGCGGACCTGGCCCGCTGCCGCGAAGTCTCCGTGGAAGGTGAGCCCTCTGCCCCACCGCACGCCCCACTGCTCTGCCTCTGGACACTGCTACCCACGGCCATCCTACAAGCCCATTGGCTGAGCCTGCCAGCTAGGAACCGCACCCCCCAGCAGTCACGTCCAGGCAAGCCCACTACCCTTAGGCTCACACCTCCTGCCTTCTTGGCTACACTCTGTCCGCCCTGTCCTGGCGTCTCCATTTTGTCCTGGGTCAGCCCCTGCGCTTCTCTGGCCCCACTCAATCTGCCCTCTTCACCAGCTGCGATTTTCCTGAGCCAGAGCTGACCTTGTCATTTCTCTGCTTAAAAATACCCCCATGGCTCCACATGCCCTTAACCAGAGACACTTTATCTACCAGACATGATAGCCCCAGCGCCTACCAGCTTTTCAAGGACTTGCGCTTAAGAATTTTAAAAGACTGTTAGTGGCTCCAAAATAAAATGAGAAACTCAAATTTTATAATCCTTTGTCTAAAAAAAATAGTATTATGTCAGCCAGCAATTATGAACCCAAACTTTTTAAATTATATATGAATTATATTTACACTGGAATGGGGAATATTTTAATATTTTATATTGCTGGTGGGACTAATAAAGAGCTTAAAATGGCCCTACTCATGGAGTAAACCTACAAAATATGGAAGCTGACAGGTCTCAGGCCCCGCCCCCAGCCGGCTGGCATCCTGCAGATGCAAAGCCAGATGCTCTGAGGTCACATCCGGAAAAGCTGCCACAGAATCCATAGATTTTGTTAAATCACAGGTTCCCAGACCTCATCCCAAATCTAAGGAATCTGAATTCCTGAAGTAGGCCCAAGAATCTATATTTTAACAAACTCCTCCATGGGCCGGGAGTTTGGCTCAGTGGCTTAAGTGCCTGCCCTGGCAGGCGCGAGGTTGTGAGTTCAATCCCTGGTGCCGCAAAAAAAAAAAAAAAAAAAAAAAAAAAAAACTCCTCCAGGTAATTCCAGTACCCTGGCGTTCAACCCGGTTCGTCTTTCGTCCTAGCCTCCCGGTCTTCTTAGTCACCGGCACCAGTCGTTAGCGTGTGAACTAACGCCCCACGCCCACTATGATTTAGCTCTGATTTCCCTGACACCTGCACCACGTACGAGTTCAGAGAAATTACTTGCAGTAGAGACCAAACTTGCCTCTTTCTATCTTCTGTTGTTTTCCGGTTATGGCTCCACCCCGCCCGCCTGGCCACGCCTTCCAGAGGGCCGCGCCTGCGCTGTGGTGTTCGATTGCAAATTCATCGAGACGTCAGCCACCCTGCAGCACAACGTGGCCGAGCTCTTCGAGGGCGTGGTGCGCCAGCTACGCCTGCGTCGCCGGGACAGGGCGGCCGAGGAACCCTCAGCCCCGCGACGGCGGGCCAGCCTCGGCCAGCGCGCTCGTCGCTTCCTGGCTCGCCTAACGGCCCGCAGCGCCCGCCGCCGGGCACTCAAAGCCCGCTCCAAATCGTGCCACAACCTGGCCGTGCTTTGAAGCCACCTGCCTTTGTGGAGGTGACGGGACATTAGGATGCTGTGCGAGCTTTGCTGAAGCTACCGAGGAGCAAGAGCCCCGTGGCCCGTAATCCGTACCTCAGGCCCTACCTGCCGGCTGCCTTGATGATCTGAGCATCACCCAGAGCCAGAGCCTCGAGGACTGCGCGGCCTGGAAAGTGGTGGACGGACCCTGGGCCGAAGCCTCAAGATGTATGCAAGTAGGGTGTTTATAACGTGGTCGGTGCCTTCTTATAAAAATCTATCTTGTCTCTAGGATCTCACCTATGCCAGAAACCCCCACAATAAACCAGCCCAGTGGGATGTCCAGTCTGAATGCCCAGACTCCTCGTTGGGCTCTCCAGACATTGCGTCCTGGCTTCCCATTACACTGCTGTGGACTGGTTTACCCTCCTGGCCGTGTGTCCAGGCAAACCAGTAAAATCACAGGCCAGCTGTGCCCTCAAGCCCTCTCCCAACTGCTGGGTAGGGTACCTGTCTTTGAGATACACACAGGGTCACTACTAACCACAGCTCAGTGTGACCCATTATTTTCTCCTTAATTCATTTTCTGGAATATAGATTCACAAAATATTGTTTGGAAGGAATCTTAGCATTCATCCTGGTAATATAATAACTGGCATATGTGGGAGTTGTGTACCAAGCTGTCATGACTATTAATTACTCTTCACCTGGGAGGAGAATGTTACCTTTACCCTGGTTTGATTAAGAAATCAAAGCCCAGGGCCGTGGAGGCTCAAACCCAAGGTAATACAGCTGCTTTCAGAGAAGTTGCCAGGATTCCAACCCAGGCTTCTTCCACTAGTATCTATGCCCCACTTATCCACAGTCCAGTCCTCAAGAATCTGACAGGGTACTTGCAAGCCTAGGCTGCCTATATAACTTAGCAAGACCCTATCTCTAATTAATTAAGCAGTAGAACACTTCACTAGCATGTCTGAAGCCCGGGGCTCCATCCACAGCAATGAAAAAATAAAAAGGAGAATGAGGAGAGGAAGGAAGGAAGGAAGGTCAGCCAGGCCTGTAATCCCAGCACTTGGGAGGCTGAGGCAGGAGGATCGCTGTGAGTTCCAGGCCAGCCTGGGCTACATAAGTGAGTTCAAGCCCAGCCTGCACTACATAGACCCTGTGTCAAAAAATTAAAAAACAAAAAACAAACAAAAAAAAGGAAAAAAAATGTGGTAAATCCTTATAGCAGCTGACAGGGGCAAACTTTCAAATACAATTTAATTTAAGGACTGATGGGGCATGAATTCCATGAAATCCTATCCATTTATCCCCCAGTATAGACCCCAATTTAGTCCAATCCACTCATTTTCCAAATGTGAAAACTGAAACCCAATGAGGGGAAGTGAGCATCCACCCCAAGGTCATTCAGCTAGTGAGGGTGACCCGTGGGACCTCCTGTTGGCTGTGAGGAAGGAAAAAGATAGCGAGGTTTCCAGCCGAGAGAGGGACGGGTGTCACTGCTTTGAGAAGAGAACAAGATGCAAACGTTTGGACCATCGTGTTTCTGATGCCTGACACCCCTGCCCCCAACCAGATTCCTGCCAGACAATGGCCTGAGCCCTGCACGTGGACCCCCACGTCCCAACCCCACCTCTGGCAAGGAGAGCCAGCCTTCAAGCTGCACCGCTTCCCTCCCGACCCCCACAGGGCCTGCCAGCTGGGCGTAAATAGCACCTACTCCCCCATCCCAACACCAGCCCAGGAAAAGAGAAGGGGAGCAGGGTCTCCCACACCCCAGGCTGTCTCCGGCCAGGCCACAGTCAGGGTGGGGGAGGGCTCTAGCTGTGGAAAGTTGGCAGAGGCAGCCGGCAGCAGACGGGAGAGTGGAAAAAATGATATCAAACCCAGAAAAATGCAGGCCGGATGAAGGGCCAGAGTCAGCTTTAGAAATGAGGGCGGTCACAGTCACCCCTTTCTTCATCCACAAGTATTTATTGAGGGTCTACTCAGTGCCAGGTACAGTGCCAGGCTCTGGGAGATGTGGGGAAGAGCAGGGGACAACTTGCTGCTCCTGGAGCTCCCCACAGCCTGGTGGGGGAAGTGGACTAGACAACAAATAGGTGAATAAAATAATTTCAAAATGATACAGGCTAAAAATCAGGGTGGTCAGGGAAGCCCCTGTAGATAATCCAATCTAGTCCCCCTCAGATGGGAAAACTAAGGCCAGAGAGGAAGAGGACTCACCCGCAGGACACTCAGGATGTGGATGAAATAATTGAGACCAGATTGGGGGGGGAGGGGGCAATAGAGCAGCTGTGTTCAATCCTTGCTGCCCTCCTCCCAGTGCCTTAGTTTCCCCGCATATAAAACAGAATTCCTGACAATTGCCTCCCCCAGAGTTGAAGTGAGGATGAAATGATTTAAGCTGTATAAAGTACTAAGTACCGCTCTGGTGTCCGGCAAGATTCAGTGGAGATCGGCTGCTGCTATCATGTCCTAAGATTTGGGGGAGACCAGGGTTTTTTAAGGGTGAGGCATTCTGAGGGTGTGAGGACTTGCTTGGGAGCCTCTGTTTAGCTATATTAGAGGACTGTAAGAAAATTCCTCCTGGGCCTCAGTTTCCCCAGCTGCATAATAAAGGGATTGAATCTGAACTTGTGCTCTGTGTTTATATAGACACGTTTATCATCTGTCTCCCCCACAGGAAGGAAAGCTCCTAAGTGCTGCGCTGTCCCTAGCCCTGCATGCAGGTACTCGGTAACTAGCTGTTGAGTGGGTTAATTAACCAGCCTTCCAGTTGTGGCCTCTGTGATGCTAGGTGTTGATGAAGAAGGTATGACTGGGAAAGCTTGTGAGAAAACTGCAGTACCCTTTCCAGGGATGCAGCCCATCAGAGTTTAAAAGTTCTTTCTCATCCATAAAAACAAATAAATGAAAGTAGCTGTTTTTAACTTTTGTGCGTGTTAGTGTTGAGGTCCATGCTACAGGCTGGGTATGCATTTTCTCACTTCCTTGTCCCAATCCTCTACTTAATAAATATCATTTAATAAGTGAGCACACTGAGACTGAGGACCTGAGAAATTGGTCCAAGGCCACACAGCAAGAAAGGTGAGTCTGTTCAAATCAAATGTGTTGTCATGAGGCAGGCAGGAACTGCTGTCTTAATTGCAGGATTAGAGAGACTAAAGAATAAAAAGGAGATGAATTGTCCAAACCCAAGGTCATGTAATAATAACAGCAAGCAGTTACATCACTTTTACTGTGTATGAGGTGCTATTCACAATTAATTTGCTAAATCTTCAAAACTGGTGTATGAATCCCAGGCCAATTTTCAGATGGAGAAACAGTAACACAGAGAGGTTTAATTCCCCACCAACTTTGCACAGGGAGCAAGTGATGGGGCCAGAATTCATACAAGGCTATCTGGCCCTGCAGTGTTAAAGCTTCACCTATATTGTACCATTTGTTGGTGCAGCAAGCCCTGACAGAGCAGCGTGAAACGGGCAGAGTCTTTGCCCAGCGCCCTGCTGGCAGGACTGGAGGTAGTGCATAAAACGAAAGTACATTAAGAGAGGCTGGAGGACCGGGAATTTAGCTCGGTAGCATAAGTACCTACCTGGAAGGCACGAGGTTGTAAGTTCGATCCCCAGTCCAAAAAAAAAGGCTGGGTGTAGGGGAGTACACCTGCAGTCCCAGCACTCCTGTGAGGTTGAGGCAAGAGGATCACAAGTTCAAGACCAGCCTGGGCAACTTGGTGGCTTAGTGAGATCCTGTCTCAAAATAAAACACTTTTTTTAAAGGGATGGGAAATATAGCTCAGTGCAAAAGCCATGGGTTCAATTCCTAATATACACACACAAACACACGCACAGCACATTAAGAGTCCTTGGCCACAGCTGGGACTTTCCACCTTAAAGGGAGGATAGTGTTATGGAAAAAATGATAAAGCTCTGGAAAGATGAATATCTCCCCAGGGGCCCCCAAGTCTCAACAGAGTCCCCCCTCTTGCTATGAGGGAGGGTCACAAACTGCTGGCCTGATCTGACGAGATGAAGGCCACCTGGCTCCTGAGATTCCCCAGCCGGCTGCTCAGAGTACTGAGGATCGCTGTCCTCGATGGAAAGTTTTGATTTCTCAGCCAGGAGCTCGAAGCTTCTGCTTGGAGACCCCCAAAGAATCAGTTTCAGGCTGGAGCCCCTCGTGGTTGGGTGACAGGAAATACACCTCTCATGGGGCCAGCTCCTTCATTATGCAAACAGCAGCTGGGTTGCAGGCTACGAAGGAAGGCACAGAGCACAGAGGTCACACAGGGCAGACACGGGGGCTTCCAAGCCCCTGCCGGGAAGAGAATGGAAAGGAAGGGGGGGTAAAAAATTCTACAACTGCTTTAGAGAGATTAAGAGTCTCAGTTCTGTCATAAGCATGTGGACTTAGACAAGTCAAAATATACAGAGTGGAGAGACAGAATTCTCCATGTGATTGTCTTTGTCTGAAGAATATTTGAATATTTTAGTTCAACAGCTTGAAAAAATATACAAGTTCGGTTTCAATTCCAGCACTGTTCCCTTCTTCAGTTCAGGGTTCAGTTAAAAATAATACTAATGACAGGGTGGGAGCTCTGAGTTCACCAGTGTGTGCCGTTTTCCCCAGTTCCATCTGGTTCAGGTTCAAGGCTAGGGTGTGTGTGTGTGTGTGTGTGTGTGTGTGTGTGTGTGCTTTCCATGCTTCATGAATGTGACAAGATGTTAGTGAAAAAACACGGGCTTTGGGACTAGAAAACACCCACATTCGATCCCATGTCAGGCATTTGGTCTCTGTGATACCTGGGACATCATTCAGCTTCCTTCCTTCACCTTGCTATTAGAGGTGACAATTCCTATCCCAAAGGAGTAGAAGTCTTTGAATATTTGGGAATGTCCTGTGTATATCTGGGCACTGGGTACATTTTTAAGAATGTACTATAATATTTAGGAATATGCCACCTAAATAGTATACTTCTCTAGGTCTCAATTGTCTCATCTGGAAAGTGGGGATATTAGTAACCCTATTCTTTCTCTGTACATATTAGTGTAAGAATTCAATCAGATTGTTGTTTATTAGCATGATGCTTTGCACACAGCAAGTATTCCATAAATTACACTATCCATGCAGTTCCATGCATACCCTCATTCTTTTTCCTGCATATGTACTCTCTGAAGCATAATATTGCTTGTGGTTAAGCTTTACTCAAATATACTGTACACATTATTCAACCTTATTTTTCATATTCAACATTATGAGGTTCATTTTTATTGTTATTTATATCCGTATTTTATTTTCTATCATTGTGTAGTATTCCATTGTGTAAACATAGATTTATTTATCTTTTCTCCTCTTAGACATTTTTTGCTATTACAAACAGTGCTGATATGAGCATTATACATGCCTCTTCGAACACATGTAAGTTTCTCTCTTCATCTATCCACTCTGTCATCTTCTGAATTTCAGTTTGCCCTGTACTAACTACCCTGAGGGTCAATACATGGCCACCCCAGTTCCAGGTATCAAATGCAGACATGACAAGGTCTAGTGGAAGCAAGAAGGTTCCTCCTTTCTGAGCTTCTGCCTTTCATCAGCAAGGATTCTCTCTCAGAGTCCTCCATCAATCTTTGCTTCTTTTCTCATTGGTCAGAACTGGATCACATGACCACCTTCAAGCCAGTCATTGGCTTAGGTTAATCAGAATTGGTCCCTGAAGATCCAACATGGCTGCACCAGTAAGCAAAGCTACCCGAGAGAAAAACTACAACAAAATATAGAGGGGATTATATGTTATATCACTGTTCTGGTTACTATACTGTGTAACAACCCCAAAGCTCAGTGGTGTAAAAACAGTCATTTCTTACACATTTATGTGAGCCAGGAAATTGGTGGGGGGAGTGAGTCCAGCTTCTCTCCAAGGTCTCAGCTAAGAATCTCAGACTGGGTGACTAGGTAGTTGAGACTGCAGTCATCTGAAGGTACCCTCAACTCATGAGGTAGATACAGGCAGTGAGCTAGGCCTAAGCTATATGTGGCCCCTCGTATTGACCTAGAGTATTTGTTCCCCTTGCTGCTATAACAAATTACCAAAACCTTTGTGATTTAAAAGAACACAAATGTGTTATTTTATAGTTCTCTAGAATGACAGTCCAAGGCCTCCTGAGACTAACTTCAGGGTGTCAGCAGGTCTGCATTCCTTTCCAGAGGCTCCAGGAGAGAATATGTCTCCCTGGCTTTTCCATTTTCCAAGTCAACTGCTGTCCTTGAGTCTCTGCTCCTCCTTCCATCTGCAAAGTGAGTGACAACAGACCTAGTCCATCCCTAACCACCATCTCTCACGTTCTCCTCTTCTGCCTCTCTCTTCCACCCTGTGATTACATTGGTCCCACCCAGAAAATCCAGAATCATCTTCCTGCTTCAGAGGCAGCTGATTAGCAACCTTCTTTCCATCTCCCTTTGCCATGGAATATAACATACAGGTTCCATAACCTACTCCAACTGTCCAAGGATCTGGACTTTTGAGGGAGCTATTTTTCTGCCTGCTGTAGTGAAATAAAGAAGGGGATGTAGGAAGGCAGTGGTTGGGTCCTCGTCCTTGCCCTCTCCCCCATCTTGTTTGAATGAATACATAGAGAAGGTCCTAAATTAAAGAGTCTCCCCACAGTATGATGTCAGAGTGCTGGGACACTGTCCCCAGAGTCTGATCTTACCTTCCTTCTTCTAGCCCATGCTTTTCTCCAGGTACACCAGCTTCTTCAAACCTCTACCTGCAGAAAATCCTACCCCCTGCTCACAGATGTAGGATTTGTGTCAGAATTATCACCCTCCCCCAGCAGTGTGGCTTGAGGAGCTTCAGTTCCTGGGGTGGTTAACACCCCTGGCATCCCACCAGGGCAGTGAAGGGTGCCCTTTGCTCTTAGCTCTTCCAGTCCTCCCACCAGTTCAGAGTGAGTGTGACCTCTCCAAGTCTAATCCTCTTCAAGACCTGCCCCCCTCACAGAACGATGATCAATGCCTTTTCACATAATTGCTAGGAAACAACTGTTGAATCTTACACATGTGCAAGTGCATGCATGTGCACACACATGCACAAAGTTATTCTGAAGCCAAAACCAGAAGTCACTAAATCTGTTCACAGCATCAGACAGGTGATATACATCACTGAAGCATCCTGGGAGGCTGGGTAAAAGATGTTAGGAGACATCAAGGTTTATGGCAACCTGAAGCACCTGCCTTTCCCAAAGAGGAGAAAACTAAGCTGCCTGTCACCACTGTTAAGATGTGAATGCAGTACTGCCACATAGTTCATTCAGTTTTCGTTTTTAAAAAATGGTAGCGAGAGCCAGGCGTGGTGGCACATACTTGTAATTCCAGCACTCAGGAGGGTGAAGCAGTAGGATCATTGCAAGTTCAAGACCAGCTTGGGCTAAAAAGTGAGATCAAGTCCAGCGTGAACTGTATAGCGAGTCCCTGTCTCAAAAAGACATAAAAAGAAAAAAAAAAAAAGGTAGCCAAATTTTTCTGATTTTTTTTTTTTGAGATAGGGTCTTGCTGAACTGGAACTTACTATATAGCTCAAACTTGCAGCAATCCTCCCAAGTGCTGGGGTTATAGGCATGCACCACCATACATGGCTCAGTTCTAAAATAATTCTTGCTAATTCCTCTTGTAGCCCACACCAGCACTGGGGATGGAACCTAGTGTCTTCACACTGAGCTACATCTTACCCCGTATTCATGTTTTATTTTGCGACAGGATCTTGCTAAGTTACCCAAACAAGACTTGAATTCATGATCTCCTGCCTCCACCTCCCAAAGTGCTGAAATTATAGGCATGTACCACTTCACCTGGGTACTAATTCCAATTTGTAAAACCTTGGCATGGTATGTCCACCAGCCACTGGCAAAACATGTCCAAATTCTGACCAAAGGTTGACATTTTATAACTTCTGGTCCAAATCCAAATAGTGACAGAGAAATGCATTCTCTGTCATCCCCCAGTCTTCAAGGCTGCCCCTTTCACCACATAGTTAGTACATAATTACAAAGAACAGCTTGTTCCTTTTCTTCTGCTCTTCCCTGGCCCTCTTTCTAAAAGGACTGCCTCTTCTGGACATTTGGGACGCCAAGGATGCCCAATGACAGGTAGCATATTTTTTAAATTGAACTTTGACTTGTAGTAATATATTTCCATTATGCAAGTAAGTCAAAACAATAGCGAATACCTGGTAAAAGAATATATATAATGTACTTATCTGTGAAGCTTCACATGATAGGAATCCTTATAAGAACATTCTCTAACAAGATGTCTGGAGGTAGGTAATTTAGGGTTGATTCATCATCCCTCCCGTGTCAGGACGTTGGGTCTGCATCTCCAGAATTCTCCAGGTATTTCCCTGATAGCTGGAATGACTGCCACAGTCTTAGACTGTATCCCAAGCAAGAGGAAAAAGGAAACATCAGACAGTATTTGTCAAGGTGGAAATCATGTGCTAATAAATCTCCCTTCATCTAGCTACAAGGGCCACTGAAAAAGCAGCTATGTACCAAAAAGGACTGTCACTCCTGCCTTGGGCCAGTTATGATTCATCCCTCCCGTGCCCCAAACTCGATGCTGCTGTGAGCAGGGCCAAGTAGGTGAGGATCAGTGGATGGGCAACTGCAGTGTTTACTGCAGCCCCATCCCACCCTCGCTGCCACCCCCACCATCCTGCTCCTCTCCCAGGCCACACCCACCCCAAGCGGTTTGGAGTTTATCCTGGAGTTTTTCAACCCACCTCCCTATACACTGTGGCAGATATTTGGTTTTTTTCTTTTCTTTCTTTTTTTTTTTTTTTTCATTTTCTTTTCTACCAAATTATCAGAACTACAATTTTGTTGTTCTCTTCTCTGGGGACTCAAGAATAAACCCTGGTTGCTTTAAACCAGAGACTGATTTAAAAGAGGAACCTACAAGCTGGCTCTGGCCAAAGAAATGTGAAGGAAAATTGGCTGGAGGGTTCTAGGAAAAGCTTCTTTGTTCTTAAAAAAGGGTTGAAAATAAAAAACAAAAACCTAGCGAGCGCAAGCCTGGCCTTAGCTACATAGTGCGACCCTGCCTCAAAAAAGTAGGGCTGGGAGTTTGGCCTAGTAGTGTAAGCACCTGTCTGGCAGGTATGAGGCTGTGAGTTTGATCCCTGGTGCCGAGAAAAAAAAAAAAAAAAAGAAGCTGCAGCTGGAAGACGTGGTCCTTTTTCTTCTACTGGTGACTGGAAGGTATGAATGTGGTGCCTAGAACTGTAGCCACCTTCTTGCACTTATGACAGCACCTAGTCACAAGATGGCAAAGTACAGGACAGGAAGTAGCTGAGCCCTGGAGAAGGAAGTCAAGCCACTGGGCTAACCAACTCAAGCTGCCTCTAGATTTTTTGTTAGGTAAAATAATTTGTCTTCAATGTTTAAGCAAGTTATCTTGCAGTTTTCTGTGTCAGAGTAAAAAATCACACATCTGATGGTTGTTTGCTTTTTTTCCCATAATGGTCATATCCATTAGAATTGAACTCATTTGCAAGGAATGAAACCCAAAATAGTAGTGATAGAAACAAGATAGAAGCATATTTCTTTGACATGCAGAAGTGCAGATGTGAGCAGTCCAGGGCTAGCATGCATTCTGTAGGGCTGGGTCCCTAGCTCCTTCTACACTTTGTACCACGGCCTTTCATATAATGTGCTGCTCAGGCCGCAGCTGTTATATCCACATTTCAGCTAGCAGGAAATGGGAAGGAGCAACAAACGTACAGCCTTGCTGAAAACTCATACATCACCTCTGCTTCCATCACTGGTCGTCTGAGTCTAGGAAATGTGCTTTATGCTAAACAGCCATGTGCCAGCTCAAAACAGACACTGGTGGGCAGCACACAATCTGTGTAAAACACTGTGCAACTAGCTATAATTTGCTTTTTTTATTCAATGCATCCTAGCTTCCTATTCTTACCAGTACACATAAATTCATCATATTTTTTTCACCATATTATTTTTAAAGTTATTTTGTTCTTTTTTTCTAGCTACTTAAGATAGATCCAAGGCCAAGCATGGTGACGCACACCTGTAATCCCAGCACTTGGGAGGCTGAGGCAAGAATATTGCTGCAAGTTCGAGGCCAGCTTGGGTCACAAAGTGAGTTCAAGGTCAGCCTGAATTACATAGTGTAATCCTCTCTCAAAAAGACAAAGAAAAAAAGATGGGACATAGATCATTTATCTGAGAGTTTTCTTCTTTTCTAATACAAGGATTTAAAACTAAATTGTTCCCTAATCTCTGCTTTAGATGTGTCTCATGAATTTTGGTACATTGTGTTTTTCATTATCATTCAGCTCAAAATATTTTCTGATTTCCCCTGTGTTTCTTTTTTTTTTTTTTTTTTCTCATAGGTTATTCAGAAGAGCATTGTTTGACTTTCAAGTATTTGAGGGTTTTCTGTACAGGTACATCTTTTTTACCCTCTGCAGTACTGGGGATTGAACCCAGGGCCTTTGCACTGAACTACATTCCCTACCCTTTGTTTATTTTCTATTTTGAAACAGGACTCCAAGTTACTGAGCTTCCCAGACTGGTCTTAAACTTGCAATCTTCCTGCCTCAGCCTCCCAGAGTGCTGAAATTAGAAGCATACACCACCACACCCAGCTCTCTACATCTCTTTTTGTTATTGATTTCCAGTTTAACTCCACTGAAAATTTGAGACTTGCTTTATAATTCAGTATATGATCTACCTTAGTGCATGTTCCATGTGTACTTGAAAGTAGTAAATATTCTGTTGCTGTTGGGTGAAGTGTTGTAAAATGTTGTTTAGATCAAAGTGGTTAATGATGCTCTTCAACTCTTCCATATGTGATATATACCTACTTGTTTTAGCAGTACTAAGAAAGAAGTATTGAGATCTCTACCTATCAATATGAGTATGTGTTGTGGTTTGTGTTTAAATGTCCCCCACAAAGCCTCATGCAGTCACGGCAGGGTGGACCTTTCGAAGGCAGCTAAGTCTAGTATTTGTGATTGGTTCATTGCCTAGTGCTGGGATCAGTGGTGTGAGTGCTATACCCACCCAGGGGCTGGTAGCTGGCATACAATATAAGAGAGGGAAGGAGGCTTGCTTTTCCCTTTTGCCCTTTAGCTCTTGTTGCTTGCCGCCATGAATGGTTCCCCCTTAGCCATGCCACCCTGCCTTGGAGCCAGCTGAGTAGGGACTGAAATTTCCACAAACTGTAAGCTAAATAAACCTTTCCTTCCTTCATTTTGGGTGTAAAGTATTTTGTCTCAGCAACAAGAAAAAAGTAACCAACACAGTATGTCTATTTCTCTTTTTTACTTTGTTAATTTTTTTTTTTTTTTTTTGGTACTGGGGATCGAACTCACAAACTTGCACCTGCCAGGCAGGTGCTTACACCACTGGGCTAAATCCCCAGCCCTATTTTTTGAGACAGGGTCTCACTGTGCAGTTCAGACTGGCCTTGAACTCACTTTGTAGCCCAGGCTGGTCTCGAACTTGCAACGATCCTCCTGCCTCAGCCTCCCAAGTGCTGGGATTACAGGCATGCACCACCACGCCTGGCTCACACTTTGTTAATTTTTTCTTTACCTTGTTCTTTTTTCATGGCTGTAAAATATTCCATAGTATGGATATACCATGACATATCTCACCCATTAAAGGATGTTATGGTGAGTGTAGTTCTTTTGTCCTAACAACATGGCAGTGAACACTTTTACACACGTAGGAAGGATCACCAGATTCAAATTTGCCAGTCAAAGGGCATGTACCTTTTACATTTTGACAGACATTGCCAAACTGCCTCCAAATGGCTGGGATATACTGGTATATTTTTTTTTCAGATGATTACTGCCCAATTCTCAACACCACAATCAACACTGGATATTATCAGTCTTTTCTTTTTTTTGACATTCTTTGGGGGACAGAATGAGAGCAGGTTTGCAAGGAAGGTGTCTTATTCCTTTCTTGGCATTCCTTAATTGTCTTTTTTTTTTTTTTTTTTTTTTTTTTTTTTTTTTTTTTTTTTTTTTTTTTTTTTTTTTTTTTTTTTTTTGCGGCACTGGGGATTGAACTCACAACCTCGCGCCTGCCAGACAGGCACTTAAACCACTGAGCCAAACTCCTGGCCCTAGTTTTTTGAGGCAGGGTCACACTACGTAGCTCAGGTCGGCCTTGTGCTTGTGTTGTAGCCCAAACCGCTCCTCCTACCTCAGCCTCCAGAGTGCTGGCATTAAAGGCGTGCGCCACCATGCCCAGCTCCTTAATTGTCATAAAGTCAAGCAATATTCCATTCAATGACTGTGCCCCTTAGCTAACCAAAACCTCAGTGGAGCTTTGAAATTGCAACTTCTATTAAACTTTTAGTCTAGACTGTTCCACTCTTTATCCTCAGCCTCAGTAGAGAAATGTTCTTACTTCCAATCACCAGCATCACGTTCACAACAGGAAATCTGAGATAGATCTGGGTTTGAATTCTTCCTGCTTGGCCATAGGCAGCTGTGTGACCTAAGGCAGATTACCTGGCCTCTCTGAAACTTCAGGGCTTCAGTTTTACAAAGAAGATAACAAGCACTTGCGTGAGCATTCTGTGAGTTGGGTGTGTGAAGCACCCCAAAAAGCTCTCAGTGTCTAGCAGGCACTGATACTTATTATTTTTTAAATAGGAATTCATCAGACACTTCCTAGGTGCAAAGCACTGAGACAAACTGTTTTCTCGGGTTATTTCATTAATCTTCACAGTAGTAAGAGATAGCACCATTTTACATATGAGGAAAACTGAGACTATATAATGTTCTATACCCTGTCACAGTCACACAGTAACCAGGATGAAATCAGAAGTGTCTGGGCCAGGTATGGTGGTGCATGCCTGTAATCCTAGCACTTAGGAGGCTGAGGCAGGAGGATCACTGTGAATTCCAGGCCAGCCTGTGTCACAAAATGAGTTCAAGACCAGCCTGTGCTGCATAGCGAAATCCTGACTCAAAAAAGAAAAAAAAAAAAAAAAATAAGAAAGTGCCTGGCTCCTAACTAAGTTTGTTCCCAGGGTAGCCAGTTCATTTCACAGATTAGCAAACTGAGGCCCAAGGAAGTGGAATGATACATAAAATTAGATGGTGGGTGAGGAGCAGCCAGTTAACTAAATATCACCCGTCTTCCGAGGTCTGGGTGTCTAGCTGCGGAAGAGCTAGAGACGGCGGAGCGAGGACAGCCACCCAGCAGACGAATCAGGAGCATGGAAAATATTTCCTTCAGCCAATTTTCCTGAGGAGCCCTGCCTGCAGCTCAAGCTGGGAATGGAAAGTGTGCGGGGAGGAGGCGCAGCCCGTCCATCCGGAGAAGCTGTTTGCACAGTCCTGCCGGGAGAGGCCGCGGGAGGGGGCGGATCCGGGAGGCAGCGCATGTGGCACGCGCCCAGGGCTGGGCCTCCTGGGAGAAGAACAGGCTTCTGAGCTCCCTGCTTCCTCTGTGGGCTCCCCCTCTGCCGGCTCCCGCTGTGCCCCGCCCACTGGTCCTAGCATCAGCCATTGGTGGAGCCCAGCCGCTGGCAAGCCCCTCTCTCAGGGGATGAACTCTGTTGACTCAGGGAGGGTGGGGTGACCAGAAGGACTGACCCTACTCTCAGAGATCTTCAGGGCTGGACTTGAGAGCCATGAGCCACTCCAGATGAAGCCCAGTCTCTGTGACATCGGTGTGGCCCCTCTGCCCTGAAAAATCTCCCCCTGCTTCCCACTGTGCCCTGCAGTCCACCACTGTAGATGCAACCAAGGCCTGGTATTCAGATGCAACCGCCTTTCCAGCTGTCAAATACTTAGATATAGTCCTGCTAGCTATTAGCGAGCCCCGCCCCCAGTGCCCTCCAAGTCCCCTCTAAGCACAAAGGACACTCAGATTCTCCTCAGGGACCCCTCCCCACCTCCTCACAGCCACAGAAGAGGTAATGCCAGGCACAGCAGGGGAGTTTGGAGCTGTGCGGATCAGATCATCCTCAGTGCATGGCAATCAAAACCACTGTTGACACTTTATCTCACTTCTGGAAACACTTTGGCTTAAACTCATTTCCTGTTCAAAGCAAATGGTAGAAACTTAGAACAAAAGAATCCTTCTGCAATCTTTAAACTTTCCAGTGAGGAAACTAAGGCCCAGAGGGAAGCAGAGACTTGCCCACATTCACACAGCCTGTTGGTGTAAGAAAAGGCATTAGGACACAGGTCCCTGGCACCTATCACATGCCCTGGGCACCAGCGTATCTCGCCTCACAAACACTGAACTTTAGCAGATGACAGCAATGGGTGAAGGGAAGGAATCTGCCTCAAGGCAGAACTGATGGCCAATCACCTGTCTCTTGTACCTGCCGTCACAGTCATGACAACAGTCTCTTTGGTCACTATCTCCACAAAGATAGTTGCTGTGGCAATCACCACCCAGGGCATCAACTTCTTGACATGCAAGCACCTGAAGATAAAGCCAGAAGCAAATCTACTCCACAGCACAGACACAGATCAGAGCTCCAAGCAGGAAAGAGACTGTCTCACCTCTCCCAACAAACTGGTGGTGACGGCAAGCTCCCCAAGTGCCCAGTACAAGGCTCTCCCTCTGCCGGCCCTTTCTGCACTGACACCCCCACTTTCCTGCCTGGTTGGTGCTTCCCACATTCCTCCAGGCCTCAGTCAGGATCGCCTTCCCACGGCCTCTCACCCTTGGCGGCCTGTCAGCAGCTCATCCTCCTGGGAACCGCTGACTCGCGCTTATCAGAGGACTCATCACAGGGGTTTTAGCATTAGCTGGGGCTCCCTGAAGACCAGAAAGCCTTCAGCACCCTTTGCCCTCCACAGGAAATGATCTCCAGTGGTGGAACTTCAGGTGCCACGCTCAGAACTGAGGGGCTGTTTGGGGAGGTCAGGCCCTACACACAGTGCCCTGCCAGGCAGGGCTGCTGCCCTGATGGGAGGGCTCTCCGGGCTGGGCATGCCAGAGGCCGGGATCCCACCCCTGCTGAGACGGGTCCCCTTCCTGGCTTTTATCATCTCCCACCTCCCCTCCAGGATTCCATATCCCTGCTGGAGAGATGAGACAAGGGTTCTGTTCTTCCCACAAACTCCATCATAAGGCTGCTGAGACCAGAGGCCATCAAGTACGTTAGGATTTCCCAACAAGAGGCAGCCATGGCTTAAAGAACTGAATCTTTCTGATTCTCCTAGAAAAATGGAAAGTCAGGACTGGGAAGGTGTTCCACACTCATGGAAGGTGTAGGGGAAAAACAGGGAGCTTGTAAAGAACCTAGGGAACCTACCAAGAGTCAGTGTGTGCTGAAGTGAGGGGATGGAGAGTAGTCTAGAAGGAGAAGCCAGGGGCAACTGAAAAAGATCACTTACTAGTTTCAGGGGTGAGGACATTGCCCTGTGGACCTCAGGACTCACTGTGGGACACAGCTCTGTAGGATAAAGGGCACTTGGGAGCAAAAAGACCTAGGTACACTCCAGGGAGATCTTTCGCTCATACATTCATTCAAACTATGTGACCTTGGGCAAATTACTTAGCCTCTCTGGACCTCACTCTATGTATAAAAATGAAAACAATGAAGATTCCTGCCCCATAAGGTTGTGTGAGACTCGAGTAAGTCGAGTAAATGTGAAGCACAATGCATGAGGGAAGTCAGTACCCCATGAATGTGCACTGTAATTACCAGGGATCACTGAGCATGTGCTGAACACATGCCACTCTAGACAGTGGGTACATAATGCAAACCCGACTTACAAAATTCCTTCCCTCAAGGAGGTCACAGTCTAGTCAGAGAGACAAACCAAAGAAGAAAATTTCATAAAAGTAAAAGTAACTACAAATCACAAAAGCATTGCAATACATGTAAATCTAAACCACCGAACTCAGGTACACAAGAAATACTCAGTTCTTTATTTTCTCAAAAATAAAATCAAATTCCTCTCTAACCCCTCTTCTTCCAGGTTAGAAGGAAATTCTGTCTCCATCCTTACTGGACATTGCACCCTGCCAAAGGACAAGGAGGGAAGCTGGGGGCTCTAGCTGGTGCTGGACCACAGAGACCTCTGGCCACCGTGTTCCAGCCCTCAACACCCACTAAAGTCCAGCAGCTCCTGCTTCCAAGCCAAGCAAAGGGTCTGGGCATCTTGCTGGAGGCTGGGATCCCTGGGCTTGGCTCATCCTCCCCAAGCCCACATCTATCCATCTCCACAGTTAGCCACCTTCCAGGGCAGAGTGTTCCCTGACTTGACTCCACCAGCCCGTCTTCCCTCCACAACCTCTGAGAGCTCCCTTCTCTTGCCCTGTTCTTACCCTGAAGCAATGAGCACTATCCCTACACCAAGCATTTGCAAGTTCAAAGTCCCCAGGGGCCATCAGGCAGTATCACCCGGCAGTTAGGAGCCTGCATTCTAGAGCCATGCTACCTCGGTTCAAATTATAGAGCTGTTATTTGCTGTCTGTGATTCCTCAGGCAAGTCACACAGCCTTTTGCCTTAACCATGAAAAAGAATAATATTTGTCCCAGTAGGTACAGCTTCACATGAAAAAGAACTTAGCACCGTGCCTGACATTAGTACATTTTCAGTAACAGCACTTGAGAGCGCCGGATCTTCTAAATGTTCGAGAACAGCCAAATATTCAAACTGCTATTCTGAAACTGCTAGGTAAGTAGGCAGGGGCAGCACACCCAGGCCACGGTGAGGGGCATGAAATCATCCTGGGGGTGAAGGGCTTCCAGCAAACACGTGTGATGTGGAAAGAGCTCTAGGAGAAGACTCAGGAAGCTATTGGGACAGCCCAGGAGAGATGATGTGGCTCAGCTTGGCCAGCGGCCTTCGATATAGACAAGCCCAGATTTCTCTGTTTAGATCAGCCTGAAAGTCAAAGGCTGGGTTTGAGTCTCAGAGCAGGTCAGGCCGTGGCTTTCCCATGACTGGGTCTCCTTCGCCCTTTCTGGACACAGGCGCAGGCTCAGGCTGGATGTGTTAGCTAGCCGAGGCTGCCCTCTGCTGGCAGAAGAGGACACCAGCGCAAAGGGAACTGCTGCCTCCCAGACCAAAAACTCCAGATGGACCGAGAAGGACTAGGAAAGACACACCACCACCGGGCTCCTATCCGTGTTTCCCATCTCATCATTCTGCAGCTCCTTTCCAGAATCCAGGGCTCTAGATCCAGGCATGGAGGCACATACCTCAGGAGGCTGAGCAGGAAGATCACAAATCAAGGCCAGTTTGGACAACATAGTGAGATCCTGTCTCAGAAAGAAAGAAGGAAGGAAGGAAGGAAAACAAAGTGACTCTGCCTTCATACTACCTCCTCTCCCGTGCCTGATTAAGGGATCTTTTTCATTCTATCTCCTAAACAGAATCCTAACTCAGAAAATCCCTAACCATTTCTTGATCATGTCTCTGTCTCCACTTTTGCCTCCACTGCCCCCCACCCTAGCCGAAGCCCCCACCAATTCTTCTTTCTTCTGTTTACTCACTGTTATTCTTCTCGTCAACCTGTTTCCCACTTGGCAGCCAGAGTTACGCATAGCATCCTCTGACTCCAAAATCCTTTCTCCTTAGCTTACAGCTTCTCCACCTGTGAGTGTGAAACAAGGAGGGAAATCTCTCATGTGCACCCGGCTCCGTGCACATAGAAAACTGTCCTGCAGATGGGGGGGGGACCCCACGGTGTTCATGCCAGAGCCTCACAGACAGGGGACCGGGCCACGTGCTGCTGGGAACATTCCCACACACACACACACACATGGAGTCTCAACCTCGTGCATCTAACTGCTCCTCTCTTTCTGCACCTTCCCCTTCTCTGCTGTCTCCTACAAACTCCTGTTCCCTTCTGATGGACAGCACATTTGCCATTTCAGTCCTGCCAGCCAGGAAACACAGGGTGTCACATTCCCCCCAACCAGATTGTCAAGGTATCTGTCTTCCCCTACACATAAGCACAGTCCCGCCCTAGAAAAATATCAATGCTGTGACAGAACCATGACCTCCATGCACATGAGGCTCACGTCTATGCCTCCAAGCTGCCATCATCCCAACCCCTCGTGGCTCAGCCTGAGACCATGGAGATCCTCTCGGGCCCAGACAGATCTGCAGGGAAGCCCTGCTCCCCGCGGGACCTCAGAGCCCGCACCATGGAGACTGCTCTGACCAGCCTGAGCCAGGTGGCTCGTGACCATGCAAGCTTCGGGGTTCTTGCGGAAAATCACCTGTTGACTCAGTTGATGGGGTCTGGCACGCCCACGCGGAGACACAGGACTGTGATGAGAGAGAATAAAGATAAGGCGGTGCATTGGGAAGAGCAGAGGCAAGATGCAGGGACACGATCTTGGCAGTGGGGCCCCGCTCCACTGCCCCTTGCGTTTCTTCTTCTCCTCCGTGGCGTTCGCCCGGGAGCTAGCACGTTCCCTCCCGTGCCCGCGGCCCTGGCAGCCCACAGCGCTCTGACTCCATGCTGGGCGGGCCCGCGCCCTTCCCTTCCCTTCCCTCTCCATCCCCCGTTCCCGCCAGCATTTCCATCCCTCTTAGGCAACCATTCTCATTTACTTGGGGTGGATTTTTTAATACTTATGAATACATTCGATAAAAGATGTGGAAAACTTACACTCTGAAAAATGCAGAACGTTACGGAAAGACACCGAAGGTGTAGATGGGAAGACATCCCATGTCCACAGATGAGAAAGACTCAGCGCTGTTAAGCGGGCAGGGCTGCTCAGACTCACCTTCAGATTTAACACGATTTCTACCAGAATCTTAGCTGTTATCTTTTTACAAAGTGACAAAGTAATTCTACAAGTCCAGTGAAATTGCAAGGAACCCAGAATGACCTTAATAATCTTCTTGTTATTCATTTATTCATATCATATTGTATATATTAGTGCATATTAGTTCTGCATATTGTACTTTTCCTTCTCTCGATACTAGACTACCTTTTCAGATCTACGCATATTGATGAGGGTTAAGATGATGGTAAGGGGCTCGCCCTACTCCAATCCTCATTAGTAGGGTACAGTGCGCCCTCCTCTGGTTGTTGTGGGTATTGGTTTAAAACCACTCAGTTGCCACCCTCTCTGGAGAATTGCCCTTGACCCAACAAGAAACAACTAACCAACAGCCTACCCTTCATCCCTGACCTCTAGGCTTCGGTCAGTAACTGACAGGTCAGCGCCCCGGGGGGCTGGACTCCTCAGCCCAGGTGGGAACAACTCTGGCTCATTTTGTCCTCCAGAGCTTCCCCTGGGAAGTGAGTCTCGGCTGAGACCACATCCTCGCCTCGCCTTCGGTCTCCTCCCTTCCCTCATTCCCTTCCTCTAAAGAATGCTCCCTTCCACCAGACTCACTCGAGAATCCCCCATCTCAGGCTATGCTTCTAAACACCTGACCTGGCAACCATACCTACTATCCAAAGTCATACACTTTTCAAGCTGGTATGGTAGCACATGCCTGTAATCCCAGCACTCAGGAGGCTGAGGCAGGAGAATTGCTGTGAGTTCAAGACCATCCTGAACTGCATAGTGAGACCCTGTCTCAGAAAGCCAAAAAAAAAAAGAAAGAAAGAAAGAAAATTTAAAAAAAGTGATACTTTTGAGGGTGAAGGGGGTTCTGTTAATAATTAGACTAGGACAAACCAAAACCAAGGATCACCCTACCTGGGCATGAGTCCTGGCTTCTTGTTGCTGCGTGGTATCCCACAGTGAACACCCAACACGTTTTGTTTATCCATTCTCCAATGACACACAGCTAGAGTTATTCTAAGTTCCCACTATCACATGGGCATGCACACACAGGAATGCATTGCAGGAAAATCTTGGATACGTTGCCCATAAGCCTACGTGAGAATTTCTCTAGGATTCTGGAGCTGAAAACAATATATTAGGCATATCTCCTCATAACCAGATTTGGGTTCTAAAAAGATGTTCCCAAATGAGAATCCAAGCCCAGATACAAGGAGTTATGGGGGCAGAGAAAGTTTGATCTCTGTTTCTTTTCTATTTTAAAACTCCTATAACACCACAGCCCCTACCCAGGTAGAAATGGAGACATGCAAGGCTGTGGGGTGAAAAAAGAATGTTTGGTGGAAGAAACACTACACTCGCCCATTTTGCACAGAAATATTTTTTGTTTGTTTGTTTTGGTTTTGGTTTGGTTTGGTTTTTTTTGCGGCACCAAGGATCAAACTCACAACCTTGCACTTGCCAGGGCAGGCACTTAAGCCACTGAGCCGAACTCCCAGCCCTAGTTTTTTGAGGCAGGGTCGCACTATGTAGCTCAGGCTGGCCTTGCGCTCACGTTGTAGCCCAAGCTGGCCTCGAACTCACAACACTCCTCCTACCTCAGCCTCCCGAGCGCTGGGATTAAAGGCGTACACAAATATTTGTTGAGTGAATATATTTAAAGGCTATGACCTTAGCAAATAAGAATAGCAGACATATAGACAGTGTTTTACTACTTTTCAGTTCATTCTTTCACAAGGATCAAGAACACACTGTTGCTGGGTGTGATGGCACACACCTGTAATCCCAGAGCTCAGAAGGCCGAAGTAGGAGGATCACTGGAAGTTCAAGGCCAGTGTGAGCTACACAGTGAGCTCAAGGCCAGCCCAAACTCCATAGCGAGACCCTGTCTCCAAAAGTCAAAAAAAGAAAAAACAAAAAACAAATAAAAGAATTCAATGCCCTTGATGTCACCTGGGTCCTCAATGGCCATTCTTTTGATGGCCCCACCTGCAGGCCTCTTTCAGAGACAACCACGTGAACCATCCCTGGGACAGCAGCATGCTGCCTCCCAATGAGGAGCTTCCCCGTGTCTGCATTTCACAACCAAGCCTCAGTGTCCATCACCTGGAGATGCAGTAGTCTTGGGGAGCCTGAGGTCTTGTGTGTCTGTGTTCCACGTGCACCTTGAGCCAGGCTGCAATACCGTTATTACACAAGAGAGTCTGCACTGCTGCAAGTTATTCAGCAACCAATCGTTGCTCACATTTCCCTACTTGTCTAATCCTTCTTTTCACATTTTTTTTCTTTTTTGAGACAGGGTTTCACTATATGGTTCAGACTGACTTTGAACTAACTTTGTAGCCCAGGCTAGCCCCGAACTCATGGCGATCCTCCTGCCTCAGCCTCCTGAGTGCTGGGATTACAGGCATGCGCCACCACACCCGGCTTCCTTGGCTTCTTTGTATGCGACTGGTTTTTTGTTTTATTTAGGTTTTGTGTATCTCTCATTACAATCATTTTGTTTTGTTTTGTTTTGTTTTGTTTTGTTTTTTGAGACAGGGTCTTACTATGTAGTTCAGGCTGGCCTTGGACTCACTGTGTAGCCCAAGCTGGCCTCAAACTCTCGGCGATCCTCCTGCCTCAGCACTCAGAGTGCTGGGACTATAGGCCACCATGCCTAGCTGGCAGTACTGTTTTTGAAAAGTTCTGGCTACTTTTCATATATAATATACCAAAATTTCTGGATTTTTTCTGAGTTTTTCTGATCTTTTCTCATGAGTGGATGCAGGTTAAATGGGTTTGGTGTGTTTGGCACTATGTGGGTGATATCTGTACCACATTGCAATGCTTCTTGTCTTTTGTCCCATTATCCATATACTAACTTTTATCATCTGGTTCAGGGAGTGATTACCCAGTCATCCCATTATAAGGAAACCTTTTCTCTGTGTAATTAAGTCATCTGTGGAGTAACCTAGAAATGAGATTGAACCTAGGGATGCCCTACCACTGACCTACACCTCTAGCTCTTTTTACTTTTTTAATTAATTGTTTAATTTACTTTTTTAATTGTTTAATTTTACTTTTTTAATTTTTAATTTTACTTTTTTAATTTTGAGACAAGGTCTCACTAAGTTACTCAAGCTGGCCTCAGACTTGTGATCCTCCTGCCTTAGCCTCCCAAGTAGCTGGGATTATAGGCATACGCCACTCTGACTGGTTCCTGTGGGGTAATACTTTAAGGCTGTGTGAGTATCTAGCATCTCAAGAAGCTTCCTCTCAGTAGTTTTAGCATCTATTGATGACCGTTGCTTCATATCATAAGAACTATTTAAACACTTAATAGTGCATGAAAGTGTATGTGTACATGTATGTGAACATATGCAAGAAAAATTAAAAGGTCTGAAATCCACTCATAGTGACAGAATAAGCAAAAAATGGGATGAGAGCTGCATCTTTCTTTGGAACAAATGTTCAGTTACTTAATTACCCCGGGTTCTAGACAGGGCCCATTCTTGTCTGCAGCTCTGTTCTCCTCCAAGGAGACTTCCCCTCAGGGCCTGCTCCCTCCAACCGCCTCATGCATCTGTCTCTAATGTTAAGACACAGCTTCAAGACAGATACCCAACCCTCCTCATAGAAGCTTTGACAGGAGCTTTCTGATCTTGGGTCCACCCCTCAATTCCTGGTTCACTTCCGCAGTTTCCTGCCCCAGAATGTAAGGGGAGACGCCAGATCTGCCCTAGGCCAAGCCAGATTCAGGTCTCATCCCAGCAGGAGACAGAAGCATCTCCAGTTTCCAGTCCAGAGTTTTTGGATGAGGAGACTCTGAGCTATGAGGCCTGCCTCTTGGGCATATTCTGTGGACTGAATTACTGGGACGAATTCATGTAACACTGCCTTCACTCATCCCCTTGGGCCATGCCCAGCTTATTGAAAAACAAAGCCCAAATGGTTGCAAGTGTAGCTTAGTCGTTAGAGCATATGTTTAGCATGTGAGAGGCCCGAGGTTCAGTTCCCAGAATGGAATGAATAGATAGGAAGGGAAAGGAAAGGAAAGGAAAGGAGAGGAGAGGAGAAGGGAGGAGAGGAGAGGAAAGGAAAGGATACTATCCAGGCTGGAACTACATTACTGTCACCCCACTGTGCAACTGGAAGATTGGAAAAAGCAGAGGCTTTGCAGGCCCACAGACCAAGTTCAAGGCTCCCCTCTACCACTGCTGACACTGTGACCTGGGTGGGCAACTTGCCTCTCTGCAACTATTTCCTGTCTTTAAAATTGGACCAATTATCCCTTATAGGTGTTACTGGAATCAAAGACAACATACATAAACTTACTGGCACGGTGCCTGGCATGTACTAACTTGCAAGCCTGGACTAGGCCATGTGATTTGACACCATGGTAATGTCTATCAGTTCTAAATTCACTCATTTTGTCTGCCCCTTGACAATAGATCTAGGCTTTGTAAATTTCTCTTCTTTGCCCACTGACACATGTAAAGCCTCTTCAGCAAAGTGTACTGGAGTCACACTGGAGGACAGTGGATCTGCTCTTCCAAATTCCAGATTGGCTCACAGCCAGGTCCCTGGAGGGCACGCTTTCTGCTCCACTTGTCTTAGTCATTTTCTTCATCACTGGAACGCAGAACCCAACACCCACCACTTAAAGGAGGTTTATTTTGGCTCACAGTTTCAATCCATAATCTGCTGGCTCCAAGGCAAAACAGCCTGGCAAAGAAGCATCAGAGAGGAAAGCTGCTCACCTCATGGCAGCCAGGAAGCAGAGAGAGGAAAAAGGAGCCAGGAAGGGCCTACCAGGTCTTGCCCGCAATGACTCACCTCTTCCAAGCAGTCCCCACCTTCCAACAGCAATTCAACCATACTGCTCCACCCTGCTAGTCTGTCACCATTCAAAAGCCCCACCTTTGAGCACATGGGCCTTATAGGGACACCCAGATATAACCAGCGACATCACCACTTGGTCCAAAGTTTCTTGAAAGCTAGGTAGCTGCAAGATGCAACTTTCTCCATTTTGCTTACTACACTACACACTTTTACTGCAAGCCTTAACTGGAGTAGCAGTTGCAAACAAAGCCAGTAGTCTCAGGAATTTCTTCAAAGAGTTGTGTCAAAAATCAAATGTGATATTCATTTATCCATTGAATAAATATTCATTTTCTTCTATATTCCAGATGTTATCCCCCTTTTTGCTTTATTTTCCTCTAAATTATTTACTCTAGTTAGCATGCTATGTAACATATAACCATACACGGACATCTTCATATTATAGAGATGTTGTATTCTAAATTTTATATTTTATATTTTATTCCAGGTGCTCAAAAGTCAGCAGTGAATATTAAAGACTTCATGAAGTGTACAGCAGAGAAAACAGCTGTTAACATAATTACCAGAAACTTAAGAACATACTCACCATGCCCCTGCATAACAGTTAGACGATCTTCACGTTACTCTTTTTATAAAATGCACACTGTGCTCAACCAGGCCCCACACACTCCGTAAACTATTGGGGCTTTATTTTTCTCTAAATTATTTATCTTTGTTAACATTCAATGTGACACATGACCATCATATACTGATACGTCAGTATTTTAAAGAGGTTATATTTTAGACTTTGTATTTTATTTTGTCCTTTTACTTTTAGTCTTCCCATCCTCCTCCTCCCCCACATTAAAATGCAAGCTGCATGAGGGCAGGGATGAACTTTCACCTGCATTGTTCCCATCAGTGTCCCCGACCCTAGGAGGAGCCTGGCACAGAGTAGGACACCCAATAAATAAGGAGGGAATGAACAATTGAATACTGGGTAAATGCATACGTGAATAAACAAATTCTTCGTTGAAGGACGAGGTTTGTGCACAGTAGGACAACGTGGGACTAATGACACCAGTTCCGGAGAACCTCAGGATAGAGCCCCACGGCCTGATCCAGCTTCCTTTGCGGAGGCCAGAACGTTGCTTAGCAACCGGCCGCCCCGCCCCCGCCGTCCCTAAAAGGGAGCGAGCAGGCGGGGCGACGGGAACGCGCTCGCGTGCGTGTGTGCGCGTGAGCGCGGCGCGGGGCAGGGCAGAGCGCAGGGGGAGGCACGTCACTTCCTGTTTCTTTAGGGGAACGTGGCTTTCCTCCCTGCGCCCGTTCCTACCCCTGAGTTCCTGTGGCAGCCGGAGCTGGAGTCGGAACCCGAGCGCAGCCTCGCCATGGACCCGGCACTCAGCGACCCGCACAACGGCAGCGCCGAGACGGGCGGCGCGGCCAACGGCACGACGCGGCCGCCCTCCACTCCCGAGGGCATCGCGCTGGCCTACGGCAGCCTTCTGCTCATGGCGCTCCTGCCCATCTTCTTCGGCGCCCTGCGCTCCGTGCGCTGTGCCCGCGGCAAGGTAGGGTCGGCAGCAGAGCCGGGCGCTTCCCACCCCGGTCCTAGACACGGCTGGCTCGGACCCTCCCCGGCGGAGCCCTCCTAGGCCTGACAGACGCCTCCTTTCCCGGGCAGTGACCCTTCCCGGCATGGGTCATCATCCTGCGCCCGCGCCCGGGGCTGACCTGTGGCATCCTGGGATCTGTGTACTGACACTTCCCTCAAATAGGGACCAGTTCCTACCGCCACCCGAACCCACACACAACCCTGTCTGTGCATCATGCCGCAGCTAAGAACACTGTCAACCAACCCTCTCACACTGCGACTCGGGCACTGATTATTCCGGGCCTCCTGTGCCCAGTCAGACCGGCCCCGGCCTGTACCTGAGGAGTGCTGGTCCTCAGAGCTCCGTGATAGGATCCGTTGACATCCCTGGGTTAGGAGCCCTGTCATGCTCCACCCCAGGGCCAATTCAGACCCATTCCTAGGCTCAGACTCCTGTCTCACCACACCGAGGGCGAGCTGTGTCCACACCTAGAGCTCCCACATCAGGCTTTTGCCCCTGCCTCAAACAGTGAATCCAGGAATACAGTCCCAGCTCAGCCTCCAGTCTTTTGCTTCATGTTCTTGATCCAGTTGCAGTCAACCAGCTCCTCAGAACAGTGGCACATTGATCCCTCTGCTTTTCAATCACGAATAGACACCTCTTTATGTTGGTGTCCTCCATAACTACTACTACTAGCCTTGGATCTGACCCTGCCAAAGCCCAGATCCTGATCCTAATCTTTTAACACTGTTCCCACCCCCACCCTTATCCACCCTCAGATGGCCTTTCTCTCTATTTCCCTGTAATAGTCCCCCCACCAAATCGGGCCAACTGGGGAAGTAAGCCAGTGTTGGCATCCCTTTGAGACTGAACCAGACTCCATCCTTGACCTTCTTCAACATCTATCCCTTTGATGATACCTAAGAGGACTCCAGCATCTTCCACCTTCTGCTTCTCGCTCTCCCACCCTCCCCACCTCCACATCTTCCCTATATTAACCCAGTCTACTCTTTGGAGCAGTGACTTCTCACTTCGTGGCACCCTTTTCCTTCCTGGACAGCCTCTTAATAATCTGCAGCTCCCTGCTGCTCCTCCCCCACCAGGCTTGAAGCTGACTGCGGAAACAAAGCAGCTGCCACTTTTGAAACTGCCCCATCTCAGGTTCTCAAAATGCTCATGCAGTGACTGAGGACTGCCACCTTTTCCAAAAAACAGAAGCCACTGATGGCTTTCTGTGGTCAGATGTGAAGAGGAGTAGTCAGGTGGGACTTAGGCTGAGAGGCTCTGGTGTGATCCTGTTTTCCTTTCTAGTCTGCCTCTTGTAATAAGTGGCCTTAGCCTCTTTTCTAGAGCTGTCAGCCAGACACTTGGTGCAGAGAGAAGTTGTAAAGTACACCAACAAAGGAGGCAAACGGCAGCTTGCCATGAGGCTGGGGGTTTGATCTGAGAGGTTCTCATTCTGTCCGAGTAACCCTCCTTGTCATCTTCTGCACATGAATCACTGATCTTTTCAGAGAACACCTGCTAGGCATCAGTGTTTCCACCATGGTCTAGGGCGTGGGCATGCTGCAGAGATGAGTAGGTCAAAGCCCTGTCACCAAGGAGTTCGAGTGTGGATGAGGGAAGGGAAACTAGTCTGTGACTATAATGCAAGCCGTGCTTCAGGCGTCACAGAGTAACGCTGAGCACTTGTGGAGCAGGGCAGGCAGGGCAGGTAAGAAGAGCTAGAGGCTTGATGGTGAGGAAGAGTTCCAGCCAGATGAAGGCATTCTAAACAGGAGAACCAGGAAAGGAGAGGTAATGAAGGCCAGAAAATGCAAGGCAGTCCAGGAAGGAGCAGATGGTCTGGTGTGGCTGGAGCAGAGCATATGGAGAAAAAAAAGCTTTAGGCTCTGATAACCCCCAAGCATCTCCTGCAGGCCATCAGGTTTCAAAAACTGAAATTACCAACTGACCATTCATTGACAGCCTCCTACCACCAATAACCAGGGTGCATAAAGCCTACAGAGCCTTTACCACCCGCTCTTGGATGCACACATCACCTGAATGTTATAGGGCACTGATAGTTCTATTATCTCTGTTGTACAGAAAAAGAAACAGGATCAGTCTAAGTTCACTCTGCCATTTAATGGCTGAATCAGGTGCTGAATCTGAGACCAGGGCTCTCTCAATGATACAAGTGTTCCTGAAGACCTACAGAAAGAGCCTTTTGGCTTGAGACCAGACAGGCCAAACAACTCCCTTTTCCACCCTGAATTATTTCCCTTGTCATTTGGCAAGGAGAGAGAAAATTAGTGTGAAGACCTTAAAGTTTTAGATTCCCACTAGTTTTGTGGTTGGTTTTGGTTTGGTTTGTTTGTGTATGTGTTTGAGACAAGGTCTCACTATGCAGTTCAGGCTGGCTTTGAACCTCACTGTGAGGCCCAGGTTGCCCTCAAACTTGAGGTGATCCTGCTGCCTCAGCCTCCTGAGTACTGTGATTATAGGCATGCACCACCACGCCCAGCCTAGATTCCTGCTAGTGATAGACCCCAAAATCAGCTGAGCAAGGGCAAGTAAGGACAGAATCCCCATAGGGTCAAAGTGAGCACAACAGGCAGGGCACACTGTGAAATCCTGGGAAGAAGAAGGTAGAACAGGCAGGAGTGTTGGGGCATAGTCTGCCAGGAGCACTCTCAGTGCAGCACCCAGCCTGTCTGAGAGATGTATCCCCAGAAGGGAGGGAGTGTGGCCCAAGCAGTAGCTGCACATCAGGTTAGCTCAGCAGCCTTTCTCCTGTACTGCAGAGGAGCCCCTCAGCCAACAGGACTGGGCATGAGTACCAGGAGTGCCCGGGCAGAAAAGGCCAAGCCCTCCCTCCAGAACTGTCACCAGCAAGATCCAGAAGTATGGCTAGCCAACAAGATTGAATTCTGCGGTGCCTCCCCAGGGGAGCTAACAGCTGTCTGCACAATGGATGAGAGTTCAACAGGCAAAATAGGAGTGGGGGTAAGGAGAAGTGAGCACAGCACAGGGGCTGGGTTCTGTGACAGGATGCACAGGGAGTCTGCAGCCTTCTGAGGAACAGGCTCACACAGGCAGTGTAACAGTTAAACCTTGGTGGTCACCAGAATACTACATACCTGTGCAAAATTCAGTCAGTGCAGAGACACAAAGGAAAAAACCTCTTCAGCACTACTCCTCACTTCACTGTGTATATGTGTGTGGTACTAGGGATCGAATCCAGGACTTTGCACATGTTAGCACACCCTCTGCTACTGAGTTACAGCCCAGCCCACCTTCTGGAACTTTTTTGTGTATATACAAATGTATATGTGCATACATATGCACAGATACATACAGGTGTTTTATAAAAATAAGGTTATGAGAGCTGGACATGATAGCACACGCCTATAATCCCAGCACTTGGGAGGCTGAGGTAGGAGGATCTTTGCGAGTTCGAGACCAGCCTGGGCTACAAAGTGAGCTCAAGGCCAGCCTGAACTATATAGTGAGACCCTGTCTCAAAAAACAAAAAAAACTTATGTAGTACATGTTACTCTGCAGCTTTTTTTTTTTTCCTGTAACAGTATGTATTTGTCATTTTTCTATGTTAGATCTACTTCACCCTTTCATGGCAGGGAGGGCAGGTAATGTGTGTCCCTGATACAGCATGCAAAAGGTACATAGCAGTGTACTGTGAAGCTTTCGTCCCATCCCAGCTGCCAGTTTCCTCCCACAGCACAGCCCTGGTAACCTGTTTCTTAAATATCCATCCAGGGAGATTCTGTGCCTTTACAAATAACGAAGTATATGGTTTCCTCAATTTTTGTTATATAACTAATATATATATTTGTTTTGCACTTTGCTTTTTTTACCATATGGAGGTTGGTTGTGTACAGTGTGTTTTGTTTTCTCTAACAGCTGTGTAGCATCCCCCCCATACCCCCAGCTTGTTTAGAGCTGGTTCTCCAAGGGCAGCCCCCTGAACTTGTGGCACAGCCTCACCTGGGACCTTAGGAGAAGTGCACACTCCAAATTAGAAGCTCGAGGAGCCCAGTAGTATGTTTCGCAAGCCTCCAGTGGTTCTGATGCACACTGAGAAGCACAGACTTAGAGGCAGTCACGTAGGCGTTTCAGTGCTTAGCTATTGCAACCCATGCTGCAATTAATGTCGATCGTGTACTATTTCATATTTGTTGATGTATTTGTAAATGACTCAGAATGAATTTACTGGGTCAGAGGCCATGTGTATTTTTTACTTAGATTTTACAAAATGATCCCCATAGAGATTGTATCCATTTTATATGTTTGTAGTACATAATGATTACATTCATTGTGGGAAGTAGTACATGTACATAACACATCTTAATTCTTTTTATTCCTGTCTCCCTTCCTTCCCTCCATCTTAAAACCCCCTTCCCATTTATCCATTTACCATTTACCTTTTTCCTGTTGTCTTTCTTTTCCTCTTTAAATTACTTATACTTTGAGTTTCTCATATAAAAGTTATGTGATACCTAAGCTAACGTGTCTGATTTATTTCACTCAACATTATGGCCTCAAGGCACATTCATTTTCCTACAAGTGACTCAAACTTACCCTTTTTTACAGCACAGGAGTTCTCCACTGTGTGTAAATACCACCTTTTCTTTACCCATTCTGTTCTCACTTCGTGTTTAATGGCTGCACAGTAGTCCACTGCTCAGAGGTTTCTTGGCAGATTCGGGCTACAGTCGGGTGTGAGCTTTAGAGAGAGACCACAGCCTGCCAGGTGGTCAGGGGAGGCAGAAGGGTGAAAAACAGGTGTAGTCATCTTGAAGACAGCTGTGGGTGAGGTGAGTGAGTGTAGGCATGAGCAGTAGAGATGCTGGGGTGACAGTAACAGAAAGGTCCAGGTCTTCCGGGGGATTTCTAGGGCATGACCTGGAAGCAGTCACTGTGCCAATAGCTTGAACCCAGTCAACTGTCTTCCCTTACTCCTTTTGCTCGCTCTGATAACTACATCCAGAATGTCAGCTAAATTTATTTGTACTGTTTGTGTTAGCCTTTTTCTCCATTCTTTAATGTTTTGTGTTCCACGAGCTATTATATTGCATGAATGTATTTGGTTTTTAAAAAAATTCAAATTGGTAGAGAATTCTACAACTTTTAATATTTTCATGACTGTAAAGATTACCATCTACGTTTAGGGTTCTGTTCTTCAGGAAGGTCATAGGCTTCTTGAGCATCTTCTAGTCACAACTTTCCAACAGGTATTTCCAGATAGGAAAAATAGAAGTCAACCTGTAAATAGTAGCCAAGAGCTTCGGCTCTGCAACCAGACCGCCTCAATGTGAAACCTGGCTCTGTCACTCACCATCTGTGTTCTGCTGAGCAAGTTGCTTCACTTCTCTGAGCCTCATTTTCCTTGCCTATAAACTGTACCTGCCTTGTGGGGGTTTGCAAAGCAACTATAAGGCTGCTGGGCGTGTAGAAAGTTTTCAGTAAACGTTACTCTTATTACTATTGCCAGTCAGATTTCACATTGCAGCATGAGATATTTATAAGTCACCCACAGAGGAAACAGATTCCTCTATTTGGTGGAGCATCTGTCCAGCCTTGGTTTGTCATCGAATAATACCAAGCTTCTTCTTGACCGCTACTGGGCAGAATTGAAAGGAATATGTGGAAATGAGCCATCACACTGGTTTGTCAGGAAGGCTGCAGAATCCTATGTGTGTTTTCACATCTCTGAGCTTGTGTCTGTGCAGGTGTCTGCCTTCTCTTCTTCATACACAAAGCAGGCTCTTCAACTCAGCATTTATGTGGCTCCTACTGCATTACCAGACCCTGTGCCTGGCTTCCAGGGCCTTGTTTAAGTGGCATCTGCTCTAGCCACCTGTGACGCTCTTATTTCCTACAGAAACTGTCTTGCTGGCTTACTCATAGTTCCCTTCTACTTAACAGTGACACCCATAGTGAGTACAGCTTGAATGATTACTCAGAACCATGCTGAGTGCTTCCAGTGCACACTGGGAATCCTTACAAGTCATTTTATAGCCAGGGAAATACAAGACAGAGAAAATCACTTTCCCAAAGCCCACAGCTGGCCAGAAAGTACCAGGGAGTCTGCCTGGGCCTGCTGACCTCAGAAACCTCTCTTAACTGCTTGGCATTCATGCTACACGTTGTGTCAGCCTGTGGGTCTGTTTTGCCACTTGTCACACTGCATTGTAATACTCTGTTTACCTGGCAGGAGCTTAGCCTACCAGCCTGGGAACTCTTCATGGTTAGAAGCTGTCTGACTTACTTTATACCCACACTGCTGCTACCCAGACCTGTACTAAACTTGTGGAGGTGCACAGAGCATGTGAGGCATTTGCCCGTCACCACACACTGCTGTCAAAAGCAGAAGCCAGGGACTGGCAGAGAAGAAGAAAGGAAGGGAACTGGGCCCCTGGGTGTGAGTATTGCTCACCCTCCTCACACCCACCTCCTGGCCACAGTGGAGAGTGATTCACACCAAACTGCTGTCAACTTTCCAGCCCTGGCCTCTCAGCCTTCCATGTTGAGGTTTGGTTAAGGGCCTTCTCACTCCCTCTCCCTGATAGTCCTTGCCACTCCTGTGATCACAGGACTTAGAGCTTGCCAGCTCTTTCATGTCCATATCTCATTTGGTTTAAGCTTCTTGGTCCTACTTTGAGGTGAGAGAAGCTAGATATTGCTATCCTGTTTGGCAGATGAGTATGTTGAGGTTCAGAGAGCAAATGACTTGCCTCTGGTACCCAGCAAGCCACTAACAGAGCAGTGAATGCCTTGGATATAATCTGTATCAGTGGTGCATGTCACAGTAGGTCGTTTATTATCATTGAAAGCTCTAAAAGGTTCACTGTCACTGCTGTATATACATCAATTTGCTTATGCATAAGTTATGTCTGTAGGAAAAATTCCCGGAAGTACAATTGCTTCATCAAAGGGTATGTGCACTGTGGTCTTAACGTATATTGCCAAAGGTATTATCTCTACAGGAAGACTCACCAACTCAGTGTGTTGCCAAAACTGTACAGTCTTGCCTTTATAATAGGTGAAAAGCAGAATTTCTTTAATTTGAGCTTCTCTTATTAATAGTAAGGAGGAGGAGGAGAAAAAAAAACACTAGGTGAGCCAGGCTAGTGGCAGCAGCTATAATCTCATACTCAGGAAACTGAGGCAGAGGATTCACAAGTTCAAGGTCAGCCTGCACTATATTATGAGGCCCTGTCTGAAAAACAAGTAAGGGGCTAGGAATGTAACTCAGAGATAGAGCCTTTGGCTAGCACACCCCTAGATCTGATCTCCAGCATCCGAGGGAAAAATGAAAGTGAACATTTTTTCTTTGATTAAGATCATAGTACTTCCTGTCCTGTGAATCTTCTGTGTGTCCTTGGGCATGTGTAAATTACGATTTGATGTATCTGACACATTTATATCTTCAAAGGGCTGGACTGGTTTGTCCTCAAGCCAGTGGTATATTCACATCCTGGTTCCCCACACCTCCATCTCCTAGTGACCGTGTCATAAGCTTGCTGCCCTATGCCCCTATCTCCTCCCCCTCTGCAGACTCCACCTAGGGCCACTAGAGCCTCCACACAGCTCCTTTCTTAGCATATTTTTTCCTGTTGTTGAGAGCCAGGTATGAGCCAAAGTATTGGTGAGACTCAGCTACCTATTGTGATCCCTTCTCCCAGAGACACTGACACGATCTTCACAAAACAGACAGGTGATGGTGGAATCCCAGGCACTGCGTCCGGCCTGTGGCTGCTGGGGCATGAGCAGAAGTCTTATCTGGCATTGCTAGGGTTTTCAGTAGCTGTGACCTAAACACTTGGGTACATGGAAAACCTTGATGGCAGTGAGATTCACTGACCCTTGGAGGACTAAGGACTAAAGATTCTGCCTAGCAAAGAGATGGCAAGTGTGGTGATTCTGGAAGCTTGTGAATACACGTTTAAACCAGGATTATGCTACAGCAGTTAGTTTTCATTAAAAGCATAAATTCTGTGAAGCTGATGTAATTACTGTATCATGTGGTTGCTTTATTTTCAATTCTATCACTTTGAGTTCTTTTTCATGTAAATATTTATCTTTCATCAGCCCTTTACCCCACATCAGTTTTGCCAACTATAGCATCTGCCATTATAAGTGTAATTGTGGCTTTCATTTCTGCCATATTCATGTCGCCCAGTCACCGATCTTAAGATCTTCTTGCAGTTTGTGTCTTCCAGTATACAGTTTTAGCTATTATCAGTTTTGTTTATTTTAACTCATCATACTCATTACCTGCTGGTTAAGCCACCAATTTTATTTCCTTCTCAACTGGCACATAAGAATACTGGAAACAGAGGCCTGCCTCATGGGGTCTGGGCTACTCTGGTGTCATCAGTCAGCAGGTTTTTTTCCTCTTGGTTGTCACATGCTGTAACTGTCTCAGTTCTCTTCTCCCCGAACACAGACATGTCCTGGGTTCTTCTTGGACAGTCTCTACCCCAGCCCAGCTCTCCTCAGTGGCAAGATGCTGAGATCACAGCATCTGCCTGGGGGTAGAGGGGGAGGTCGGCACCCTTAGTGAAAGCTAAGAGGCAGGAAGCGGGGAGGAACCCGAGGCACTTAACTGCACAGAAACTGAGAGGGAGAGAGATGAACGAGCTGTCAAAGCCATGCATATTCCCACCAATGTGCAGCCTCCCCTCTGTCTCCTCCAGAACGCCTCGGATATGCCCGAAACCATCACCAGCCGGGACGCCGCCCGATTCCCCATCATAGCCAGCTGCACGCTCCTGGGACTCTACCTCTTTTTCAAAGTAAGTCTTGCCCTCTGTGGTGTCATTTGGTTTAAATAACTGTATTTTACTTTGTTTTATTTTTCCCATCACAGGAGACATACATGTTCATTTATAGAAAACAAAGCAGGGAAAATTGAGTAATTCACCTGTGACCCACCACCCAGAGACAACTGCTGTAGGTGTTAGGGACTTTTGCAATCAGTCTGTTTCTTTTCCCCACGTAGTTTTGGTTCTGTTTTATGTTACCAGTCTGGTTTTGTTGTACTGTTTATGTTGGGCTGGGTTGTAGGCTGTGTCTCAGATGTGCCTCTACCATGTTAATCACCTTTTTATTTTTTAATTCTATCGAGGTTTATTTTCCCAATGAAAATTATACAGACTCAGTGTTGAAAACCTGGAAAACACAGGAAAGTAAAAAGGGGAAAACAGCAGTCATCCAAAACCCCACTTCCACAGAAAATCACAGATTCCCCTTGGAGGTGTGTCCTTTGTGGTGTCCGGTGCATGGTTTCTTCCAGCTATGGCCACGTGGTATCCTTGATCTGTAGCTGCTTTATCACTTACCTGATGACATCATGAGCATTTTCTCACATAACCACAAATACTCTGTAACTTTTCTGGTTTTTAAAGTATAACTCCAGGGGCTGGGGACATAGCTCAGCAGCAAGGTGCCTGCCTGGCAAGCACAAGGCTGGGAGTTCAATCCTCGGTACAAAAAAAAAAAAAAAAGTATAACTCCACTATTTTTCTGGTTACACAAATGATATGTTCAGAAAACTTGTGTGTTACACCAAAAAGTATGTTAAGAAAGAAAAACCCCACAACACATAAATCATTAGTGCTAATCATTTGATGTCTCCTTTCAGACTTGGAATAAGCTTCTTTTTTTTCTTTTTGCAGTACTGGGGATGGAACACAGGGTCTCACAGAAGTTGGACAAGCACTCTTACCACTGAGCAACATCCCTGGCACCCTTAATAAGATTTATTTTGAGCCGGGCATGGTGGCGCATGCCTTTAATCTCAGTACTCAGGAGGCTGAGGCAGGAGAATCATTGTGAGTTCAAGACCAGCCTGGGCTACAAAGTGAGTTCAAGGCCAGCCTGAACTGCATAATGAGACCCTATCTCAAAAAATAGGGCCGGGGATTTAGCTCAGTGGCGTAAGCAGCTACCTGGCAGGTGCAAGGTTGTAAGTTTGATCCCTGGTACCAAAAAATAAAAGAGAGATTTGTTTTGTTTTTCTTTTTTGCTGTGCTGGAGATTGAGTCCAGGGTCTTTACACTGAGGTACATTCCCCAATCCTTTTTATTTTTTTATTTTTATTCTTTATTTCTAGTTTGAAACATGATCTTGCTAAGCCACTAAGTTGCCCAGGCTGGGCTCAAACTTGGGGTTCTTCTTGCCTCAGCCACCCATAGGGGTAGGATTACAGATATGCATCACCACACCTGGCTGTAAGCATATTTTTAACATAATTAGCATTATATTATAAATACAGTGTTATAGTTTTAGCTTCTTTTCAGGAAGACTACTGGACATCAAATCAAGGGCCTCAGGCATATTAAGCAAGTGCTCTACTGCTGAGCTCTACCCGAAGCCCTATTTTTTCCTTTTTAGTAGTACATCACAAGCATTCTTTTCCTGGTCATTGAAAATTATTCAAGGATGACTTTAATTACATTTTAAAATTACACAAATACGGTTTTAACGTCTTTTCAGGTCTGGGGATGTAGCTCAGTGGTAGAGCACTTGCCAATATACACAAGATCCTGGACTGAATTGCCAGACTCCTCAAAAAATCTTTTTTTCAATTTAAAGAAAGTCACCAGTGAGCCTTCATTCTCTCTTCAATGTATTTTCTTATGAATATGTAATGCATAACCTAGGTTTATTTAAAGAAATTTTAAGCTGGGTATGGTGACATACATCTGTAATCCCTGCACTTGAGAGGCTGAGGCAGGAGAATTACAAGTTAAAGGCCAATTTGGACTGTATTTTGAGACCCTGTCTCCAAAAAAAAAAAAAAAAACACGTATCAAACCTGCATCTCTTAACCATAGAGATACTTTGTTATCAGCACAGTCAAATTCAACTAACTAGGTGCGTGGCTTTTTAATAGCTGCTCATGCTGAGGGCATTAGTATGTCCAGTGCTAGGTGTCGCAGCAGTGCTGCAGTGAACATCCTTATGCATATATCTTAGCACGGGTATACAGATTTTCTTCAAGTATGTCTGCAGCAGCGTACCCTGTCAAACAGAGTCTCAGTTTGTACTCGGACAGAGTGCCAAATTGCCATCCAGTAAGATTATAACAGTTCACATTCCCACTGACAGCTACAAGTAAACTGGCATCCCCATATTCTCAACTGCATGGGCTGTACCCAAATTTTTAGTTTTTACCAACCTCTGAATGAAGCCAAACATAACTTTTAATGCCTGTTTCCTATTCCATTGCTCCCTCGTTGTATCAAAAATACTCTTTTCAGTGGCTGTAGAATATTTCTACAAGTAGATATACTACATTTAATTCACAGCATTCCCTTTGCTTTTTTTTTTTTTGCTTGTTTGTTTTGGGGTTTTTGTGGGGCTTTTTTCTTTGTTTTTTGTCTGAGATAGGGTCTTGCTATGCAATTTAGGCTGGCCTTGAACTTACTGTGTAGCTGAGATTGGCTCACAGCAATCCTCCTGCCTCAGCCTCCCAAGTGCTGGGATTACAGGTGTGTGCACCAGTGTACCCAGCTTCCTTCACTTTTCTTTTGTTTTTGTTTTTTTGTTTTTTGTTTTGTTTTTTACAGGGTTTCACTATGTGCTTCAGGTTTCACTATGTGCTTCAGGTTGGACTTGAGCTCAGTTATAGCCCAGGCTAGCCTCGAACTTCTGGCCCTCCTCCTGCCTCAGCCTCCAAGTGCTTGGATTACAGGTGTGCACCACCATGCCTGTCGAGCTCCTTTTTTTTTTTTTTTTTTTTCCCTTTGGTGGTACTGGGGATTGAACTCAGCCTTGTGCATGCTAGGCAAGCACTCTACCACTGAGCTACATCCTCAGCCCACTCCCTTCACTTTAAACAAAAAATATTATTCTGGTTTTCACTTTGAAAAATAAGAATTCACTTACCAGGTGTGGTGGCACATGCCTGTGATCCCAGCACTTGGGAGGCTGAGGCAGGAGGATCACCAGGAGTTCAAGGCCAGTCTGGGCTAAGTAGTGAGACCCTGTCTCAAAAACACACCAAATAGCATTGGATATTCACTGATTTTTCTGGTCTCCAGTGAACAGCTGAATTTAGCAGTGCCTTGGTTCACAGATACCATCCTCAGACACCTTGCACCCTAATGCCCACCTCTGTTCCCCTTCATCCAAGGTGCCTACTCTGATGTACTCTGTGTCAGCGTCTGTGTGCAGGCTCTCGCGTACTCGGTGCGTCAGCGTCTGTGTGCGTGCTCTCGCATACTCGGTGCGTCAGTGTCTGTGTGTGTGCTCTCAAGTACTCAGCGTGTCAGTGTCTGTGTGTGCTATGTGAGTCTAGTGGCAGCAATGCAGCTCCCTCTGCTTCCTTTTCCTCTCCTCTGTACTGATGAGAACTCTCCAGGGCTCTGTACTGCTAGCCCTTTGCTTCAGACTTTGTCATTGGTGAATATTTCTCAAGTCCCTCTTGTGCTAAGAAATGTACATCCAGTTCCTTGCCTCAAGACATTCTGATATTTTCAGTACTTAGGAGTCTATCCTCAGAATAGGTGACCCAAAAAAAGGAACTTCTAACAGCAAAGGTGTGAAGCTTTTTTCAAAGCACTGTCTTCCTGTCGCCTGGCCTGTCTTCTGGTCAGATGAGCCCCAGCCTGCTGACAGCCAGAAGCACCATGTGTACCTCGTCCTTGTGCCTCAGTGTCTGCTGTGAAATTTCTGAAAGGCAGCTGTGGACAGCACAGCCACCAGGCTCCTCCAGATCCTCAGCCTGACACCTGGTTGATTGGTTTGCTTAACAATAAAGGCAAACCTCAGTGGCTCTTACTCAACCCCTGCCCTCCCTTCTCCTTGCTGGGGTACTGGAGTTTGTAACTGCATGGTACATTTTTAAAACATCTTATTTTTTGATGCCTTAGCATCCTTATAGATGGCACTAACATCCTGCCCAGGCACCTAGGTGCACCGATGTGGTAAGGCTAGTCTCTGCCACAAGTTCTCCCATCTGCCCTTCTCTTTGACTTAGTGACATTCCAGCATAACAGGGCAAATCCCCTCAAGTCTTGTGTTTGTGTACTCCACATGGCCCCAGTAAAGGCACTGACTGTAGGTCCCCTCCCAGACCTGTGAGTATAAGTTCTTTTGTTTCTTTTTCTTTTTTTTTTTTTTAATCCTTTTGTTTCATATGTCTTTCAAAGGGACTTTCTGCCTAGTATAGAAATGATCCTATCATCACCCGTTGTATTGCACATGTGGAGGCTTTAAACATCATTATAACATAGCCAAGGAGCTCACACTCACAGAGAGAAGTGCACACACATGGTTTATTGTAGCGGCAGGCAGCCCACGGGGAGCAGGTTCAGCCAGCCAAGGGGGAGGGAGGATCCCTGAGCAAGGGCTGTGCTGAGCTGAGTACAGAGGGCACAAGCACAAGGCAGAAAGGCAGGAGCAGATTTCCCTGGTGGGTTCAATGTCACTAAACCCCAGAGAGAAAGTGCCCAAAGGGAATTTACATCAGGGGCCACCCTTAACACGCTGTCTCAGCTGAGCAGGTGGTCACAGCCTGTTTGGGGATGTGAGCCATCAGAAAGACAAAGTTTTAAAAATTTGCAAAGCATTTCTCAACATGACAGCCTTTACTTTATCTCACCTCATTTAAAACTGATCACGTCAGGGCCGAAGATATAACTCAGTGGCCCAGGTGCCTACCTGGCAAGTGCAAGATCCTGAGTTCAATTCCCAGTACCAAAAAAAAAAAAAAGTCTCCAAACTGATCACTTCAGTGCAGCTTACAAAAATTAAACCAGTGTCATGAGAAAAAAGGAGAAATTAAAGTGAAAAAGAAATTTTCAGCAGGATAAAATAAGCCAGGCATAGTGGCACACACTTACAGTCCCATCACTTGAGAGTCTGAGGAAGAAGAATCCCTTGAGTGTAGGAAGGAAATAAAAATAGGATAAAGCAAGCCTTGGGAGCAAAAGAAAAAAAAGTAAACGTTGAGTGAGGACTTTAACCATACCAACTGTCTTAGTTACTTTTCACTTGTTGCCGAGACAGAATACCTGACGCCCAAAATTAGGGAAGGAAAAGTTTATTTCTTACAGTTTCTCAGGAGTTTCAGTCCATATTCAGTTGGCTCCAAGGCAGCGTAGTGTGGTGGGGCCACCATTCATAGCTGCCACGACCACAAGACACGCTGGTGTGAGAGAGAGAGAGGGAGGGCAGAAGAGCGCAAGAGGAAGATCCACCTCCTTTACATTGTATCTCAGCTCCACCCCTGGGCAGGTGCAGCACCCACATCATCAATCGCAGCACTAGACAACAAGCACAAGCGCCAGACTCAGCCCCATCAAAAGTATATGAGGACTTGGGGTACATAGTATCACCCAATACACCAACATTCTAAAGATTTGTATTCTCGCCAGAAATGAGCTGTAATTGTGGCCCTGACTTGAGCTGCCACAGCACTAAGGAAAGTGAGACTTGGTGCTCGCTTCACATATCCACATAGGCAGAGCACCCAGAGTCCACAGGTGCACTAAGAGAGACTTTCTCCCCAGGGGTCAGGGCACAGTGAATTTCCATAGAATACATCCCTATGGCGATGAAGTGTGTTCGTAAGTCTTTCTTCTAGCCCACATGTAATCAAGCACTGATCTGCTCATCTGTTCATTCTGCATTTATGGAGTGCCTGCTACCTGGGGCCCTGTGGTGGGGAGACTGGAGAGAAAAACAGCTGACGTCCCTGCACTCGAGCATCTTGTAGATAAAGGTGAAGTCCCAGTCTAAGAAGGGATGAAGCCAGGAAAGCACAGAAGAACTAGCTGGAGGGGAACCCCCTCCTGCCCAGCCCCTATCTCAGCAGCACTGCACCCACCAAGCTGCTCAGCAAGTCCTCCTGCTCCTGGAGCCCTCACACCCAGCCCTCGATGCATCCTGCACTCCTACTCCAGTGCAGATGGGGAGTCTTGCTGCTGCCCACCACTTCCCCACCCCCAGTCTAGGGCACTGTCCCCCTCTGGACTACACAATGCCCTCCGAGCACTCTGCTTCTGCTCTTGCCCTGCAGGCTCTTCTATACAACAGCAGAGGGGTGTTCACAGGCCATCAGATCATGTCATAGCCCTGCCTTCCACCCTCCAGTGCTGGTCTGCCCACCCCAGTGCATCAGAAATCTATGGCACTAAGCCGGGTGTGCTGGCGCACACCTTTAATCCCAGCACGCGGGAGGCTGAGGTAGGAGAAGCGTTGTGAGTTCGAGGCCGGCTTGGGCTACAACATGAGCACAAGGCCGGCCTGAGCTACACAGTGCGACCCTGCCTCAAAAAACCAGGGCCGGGAGTTTGGCTCAGTGACTTAAGCACCTGTCTGACATGCATGAGGTTGTGAGTTCAGTCCCCAGTGCCGCAAAAAAAAAAAAAAAAAAGCTATGGCACTACAGGGTCTGGCTCAGTCTTGCTTCCCCAGCCTTATCTCCTGACTCTGCTCCAGGCTTACAGCCCCACACCATTCTCTAAACAAGCAAGCACTCACCTCAGGACCTTTGCACTTTCTTCTACCTCAGGTGCTCTTCCTGAGCCTCTTCATAGCCCCCTCCCTGGCTTGGTTTAGGGGTCTCTTCTAGAGGCCTTCCCTCTGTACCTGTCTGAGATTATAGCTGTCCCCCTCCCCCTGTAACTCCTTGCCCCACTTTGCTTGTCTGAGCCCCCTGCACCACTTGGTGGTGTATTAGATATCCTTTCTCCCTCCCTGGTACATGAATTCTGAGAGCAGGGACTTTGTCTTATTCCCCACTATATCCCTGCTGTTTAGCACAATGCCCTGCACATAGTGAACAATTAGAAGTTGTCTACTGAATCCTTCAGGAAGATGTGTTAAGGAAACTACCCGAGAGCTTAGGAAGAATGAGTACAGAGGCCTAGATGAAGCAGGAAAGTAGAACCCAGGCAGCCCAGGCCAGGCACTGTGGAAGGCCAGAGTGGCTACAGCCTGAAGAAGGTGAGCAGTGTGAGCTGAGGTAGAGGCAGTCTGCAGTGGCCCCCACAGCACACAGGTGTGGGCCTTCAGCTCACAGGAGCAGAGGGGAGCCACTGTAGGGCTCTAGGCAGAACACTAACCTGATCAGGCTTGCAGTGAAACAGAAACTTCCATCGGCCTATGTATCTGCACCCCACACAGGAACATGTTCTTCTGTCCTAGAGACCCTCACAGTGGTAAATTCAGTAGAGTACAACAAATTGAGAGGACAGAGCATGGCCTTCCCAAAGTCTAGAATTAACGTGAGCTAGATGTGGCACATGCCTATAAGTGCAGCACTCAGGCGACTGAGGCAGGAGGCTTGCTGTGAGTTCAAGACCAGCCTGGGCTACATAGTGAGTAGTGACAGTGGCTTTGGAGCATTGTGATGGAGAATATTTCTTGGTTTCCTCTGACAGTAATCAGACCATGAACTAAGTAGCTGTCAGGGTCTGCTGTCCTGCTGTCATCAGGAGGGAGAGGAGTCATCAGAAGAGCTGGTGTGGAGGGTAGAGGGGGACCCAGATACCTTCTAACCTGTATGCTTGGCTCTTGCTGACTGCTCTGTAGGGCTCTGTAGATCTTTGGAGAAGGAAATGTGGAAGAGCAAGTTCTGAGGTTCTGCCCGCTCTCTTGGGTCTCGAACTTCAGACTCCCTCATCCCCCATAGGCCATGCGTGACTGGGCACAAACATAATTGCTTGTCTCTAGATAACAGAGTTCCATGCATAGACCTCCAGACTCCCTTGGGAGATACATCTGGGGCTGTGAAGTTCCCATAGCTGTAAATAGAAGGCCCCTAGGATTGTCTGAGACTCTTCCCCACTGTCCCCTAACTTGAGGGATGACACCAGCCTCCAAAAGAGCAGCAAGGACTCATTTTGTCATAGCCACTGGCAACCCTGACTCCTGTTTCTTTTTTTATTTCTGCCTCAGATATTCTCCCAAGAGTACATCAACCTCTTGCTGTCCATGTACTTCTTCGTGCTGGGAATCCTGGCCCTGTCCCACACCATCAGGTCAGAAAGCGTCTCTGCAGCACTTAAAGCAGCTCTCTCAGCTGGGCGTGGTGGTGCATGCCTTTAATCCCAGCACTCGGGAGGCTGAGGTAGGAGAAGCATTGTGAGTTCGAGGCTGGCTTGGGCTACAATGCGAGCACAAGGCCAGCCCGAGCTACATAGTGCAACCCTGCCTCAAAGAAACTAGGGCCGGGAGTTTTGGCTCAGTGGCTTAAGCGCCTGACTGGCAGGCACGAGGTTGTGAGTTTAATACCCAGTACGGTGGAAAAAAAAAAAAAAAAAAGCAGCTTTCTCAGGAGCCAGGACAGGGTCTTGGCCATGAACATGACCTTTGGTGTCATTCAGAGCCAGGTCTGAATCCTGGCTATAAAACCCAAAGGAAATCTTTTTGTGCCACAGCATAGGTTGAGAACCACAACCTCTCAGGGCCACAGGTTCCTTACCAGAACTGATAAGGATATCCAGTGCTTACTCCCTACCATCACTGTTGTTGGGAGTTTTTTTGCTTGTTTGTTTGTTTGTTTTTTCAGGTAATGTCCATTAATTGTCACAGTGCTGGGATGAGTAATCTAATGCCGTCAGCTGCTGTGGCCTGCTGAGCACTCAGCTCATCTCTTGAACATTGTCTATTTCTTCAGAGAGGCTCTAGAGGGAGATGCTAGGATTGGGGCTTTGGAATCTGACTGCCTGACTTTGGAATCCAGACTGCCACTTAATAGCCCCCTGACCATGGGCAAGTTACTTAATCTCTTTGGCCTCAATTTCATCACAAACATGGAGGAAAATAATAGTACTTTCCTCATGGGGTTGTCCAGAAAGGTTTTAGCCTGGTGTCTTGTACTTCATTATTCAATAGCTGTTAACTTTGCTGTTAGTAGTAGTAGTAGTAGTGATGTCTGTTAACCTGCCAGGCAACCTTATATGGTTAGCTTTGACTTTCAGTCCAGGAAAACTGAAGCTCAGAGAGGTTAAGAAATTTACTTGAATCACACAGTTGATAAGCAATAGAACCAAGATTCAAACTCAGGTCTTTGTGGTCCCAGAGCCCATCTTCCCACTGCCACCCTGCTCAGATCACCACACTGATGTCAGGGGGAATGTGCAACTGAAGCCACTGTTCCTTGGCTGTTGGCACCCTGTACTGCTAGGGCTATCCCGTGGTCTGTGCACAGCAAGCACCTGGCATCCTTGTCCCAGTTCCACATGGGAGTTGTACCCCAGCTTGTGCCTGCAGATGACCCAGTGCATTTTCGTCTGCCCCTTTGTGGTGTTACAACCTCAGGCTGAGAGCCACTGATAGACTAAGCAGACCAGTAGTGCAGGAAAAGTTCTCAGAAGAAAGGAACTAGTTTTGAGTTCAGCTGTGAAAGGTAGGAAGCCAGGTAGAGGTGTAAAAGAGAGCAAGACCAGGCTGGGAGCTGAAAGCACCGTGCACAGGTCACTGTTGGGACCTTCCCAGAGCTGCCAAACAGCTGGAGAGAAAGCAGGATCTGCCCCCGAGGCAGTGAATGCCAACATGAGTGTGTCCTCATTCCCTAGGCATGCTGGCAGGACAGTGGCTTGAGAGGCAACCCCGGGACAAGGCATGGCTCTGCAGCTCTGTAATCTGCATCAATAATTCAAGCTCTCTGAGCATCAGTTTTTCCACCTATAAAATGGAAACACTGCAGAATCTCCCTGCAGCAGTATGGAGAGGATCAGCTAAGCCGCTGTCCGCAGTGTGCCTAGAGCCAGCACTCACGAGGACAGTAGCCTCTGCCTAGGGTGGCAAAGCATGGCTTCGGCTGTGGGCTTTGGTTGGAATTCAGTGTTACCTTCTCCTACACTGATCTTTCACCCACAAACTCTTATTCTGCTAACCAGGGGAGAAAACTGGCACTGCCTTGTGCCACCTCCCAAAAACTGAGAGCCCAAAGAAGCCGGTATACAGACAGTGGCAGCACAGCCCCCTACTCGAAGCTCACACCCTTGCATTCCTGAGCGCCTGGGTGGGGCTGGAGCACAGTCACCTCCAGGCACTGACTCCCCTCCGTTCCCATGCTGATACAGACCTCACAGTGAGCCTGTCCCACTCCAGCATCTGGGGAACCCCCACCCCCAAGCCCAGCCTCCCCACAGAGAATCCAGTATATGTTGAAAGCCACTGCTAGGCCATGTCCTGAGGAATGACTATTTCACTGTATCTCAACAGCACTGCAAGAGAGATCTTAAACCAAGTGTGGTGGTGCATGCCTGTAATCCCAGCACTGGGGGAGCCAAGGCAGGAGAATCACCCAAAGTTTGAGGCCAGCCTGGGCTACACAGTCTCTTCAGGGCCAGCCTAAACTACATAGTGAGACCCCATCTCAAAAAAGCAGAAACAAAAAAAGAGTGTGAAAGAGATCTTAATCCAAGTGCCTGATGGAGGGATTTTACACCTCTATCATTTTGACACCAAACTTTTTTTTTCTACTTAGAATAGCTGACACACATTGTCTCAGATTTCCCATAGATTAGCCAAGAAACAGTTATCCTCTGTCTTCAATTAATAGAAGACATTTATAAATATTATCAACAGAAAATAAAACTGCAGTGGGCTGGGGTCAGTGTTAAAGCACATGCTTAGCAAGCATTAGGCCCTAGGTTCAGTCCCCAGCACTCCAGAAAAAAAGGAAAGAAAATCAACAGGAGCTAAAACCATACATGATAAGATTCATCAACCACTAGAAACTTTTCTTAATAAAATTTAGAGCAATAGAATTTGACCTGGGCCAGGCGTGGTGGCGCACGCCTTTAATCCCAGCACTCGGGAAGCTTAGGTAGGAGGAGCTTTGTGAGTTCGGGGCTGGCTTGGGCTACAATGTGAGCGCAAGGCCAGCCTGAGCTACGTAGTGCGACCCTGCCTCAAAAAAACTGGGGCCGGGAGTTTGGCTCAGTGGCTTAAGTGCTGCCCGTGTGGCAGGTGCGAGGTTGTGAGTTCAATCCCTGGTGCCGCCAAAAAAAAAAAAAAAAAAAAAAAAGAATGTGACCTGGGAAAACTAGATCTTCTAAAAATGATAGATAGCTGTGGGCAGAGGGGTGACCATACAGGTCAAAGTTGTCCACTGAAAAGTTAGATAGCGACCAAAAACTGTAAGATGAATGAAATAGTTGTAAAATTTACATGGAAAAGAACTGAATTAATATAATTTTAGTACCAAGGCATGGTGGCACACACCTGTAATCCTAACTCTCAGGAGGCTGAGGCAGGAGGACCTCCATGAGTTCAAGGCCAGCCTAGGTTATATAGCAAGACCTTGTCTCAAAAAAAAACAATTATTATTTTAGTAAAGGGGGATAGTTTAATCATGTTTTTTAGCGAGCTGACTCAAAAATTAAATTGACTCTTCTAAATTGTTTTGTTTTGTTTTGTTTTGTTTTTTGAGACAGTTTCACTGTGTGACCCAGGCTAGCCTTGAACTCCTTGGCAGTACTCCTGCCTCAGCCTCCTGAGTACTGGGATTCTGGTGTGCACCACCATGCTAGCCCGACTCTTCTTCAGTTAAATCGAGTTTCTTAAATAGTCTCAAGGAATGTAACATTATTAAAGTTTCAATGAGCTATTTATATCCAGAAACTTAGAAGCAGACCCTCCTCAAGATTCATTCACACTCTAAAACTTTGAGACAGGGACATTGAGGCTCAAAAGGGTTATGCGACCACCAGGATTCACAACTGGTATGGGCAGAGTGAGGTCCTGAGTCTAGGGCTGTCTGACTCCAAAGCCAGTGTTCTTTCAGTTTGGGCCAAAGTAGAGGTGGTGGGTGGGTAGGATCTGTGGTCTCAGAGTTGGCAGAGTGGAGGCCTGGCCAGCACTGCAGGTGCTGCGCTCTAAGCCAGGTCAACCCAGGCTGAATTCTTATAAGGTCCCCCTAGTTCCATCTACCCACTCCAATCTACCACTATCCTCCTGAGCCCTCAAGTGTCTTTGAAAACAGACCACAGTTCAGGTTATGAGGGAAAGCAGGGCCTCTGCCTGCTTTATCGTCTCCGAGCTCATACCTCATTGATGTCACACAGTTTAGTGTACAGGCTATAAAGGAATGCACCACAAGAGAAGCTCACAGTTCTTCAACATTCCTTCTGCAAGCCCAGTGCTAGGCTAAATGTCCTACCTGCCTGCTTTCATATCTTCACACAAGCCTTTGAGACAGGTGGTATTGTTATCCCTACATACAGGTGAGAAGACTGAAGCCCAGGGAGAGTCTGCCACTTACGTGGTATCCCAGGCCTGTACAGCAGATATGTGACAAAACCAGGTTTCAGCGTTGGGCTGCTGGGACTGGTAGCTGCTCCACAGTACTCCCCTACCACCACCACCACCCCCACCAGGATGGGCCAAGACGCCTTGGTTTACTAATCTTGTTCTGAAGATGGTCCAGAAAAGAATATCTCTGTTCCCTTCCTGGCCTGGAAGTGGAGTGTGCTGCATAACCAGAGAGAATGCTTCTAGAGATGAGGCCAAGCCAGTGCTAAGCAACAGAGGCTTAGCATAAGGAGTGAATATGAGGACAATCTGCCTTTGGGGCTGGGATTCATCTGGCTGACCAATTCCAGCTGTGTTTGTAAAATCCCATACCTGTCTGTGGAACTCATGGAGTTGGGTGGGGGTGACTATCAGGTTGTCTGATTTGATAGGCCTGGAAAGGAGTCCAGGAATTGCTTCCTCAAAAGGGACTCATGGGCCAGACTTGGGAATCCCTGACTCCCCAAAACTATGTTTGATCACCAAAATACCTGCTTCTGCTTTGCATTTCTTTGATGATAATGGGGAGGCAGTATGAAATCAATAGGAGTCCAGAGACCTAGGTTTCAATCTCAGCTCAGATACTGGCTCCTTGTGTGACCCTAGGCAAGGCTCGCTGGCCCTCAGCCTCCTCACCTGGACATAGGGATAGCAGTAACACCTGTCCCAAAGGGCTGTGTGGAGATGTGGAAGCAGGCAGCCCTCGAAGGGCCTCTCTTTTCCTCTGTACAGACTGCGAACAGTTACACCTACCTATGAGGGCAGCTGTGAGAGCCCTGGGAGACAACAGCTGTAAATGGGCATTGGTGGGGCTGTTAGAGCTGTGAGTGCCCTTGGGGGGCTGTTTGCCAATCTGCTTTGTCTTTCTTTCCAGCCCCTTCATGAATAAGTTCTTTCCAGCCAACTTCCCAAATCGCCAGTATCAGCTGCTCTTCACTCAGGGCTCTGGGGAGAGCAAGGAAGGTTGGTGCTGCCTGCTTCCCCGGGGTTGGGTCTGGGGTGTCTTCCCCGCTGCTCCCCTTTGTGTCCCCAGTACTGGATTCCCCGTAGAGTAAGGGATGGGAGAGATGGGCTGTGGAATGTCACGGCCAGGCTCGTATCCCCACTCTGCCACAACCCAGACACAGGACTCTGGGTGAATGCCTTACCTCTCTGAGCACAGAGTGGTGGTTTGGTTTGGTTTGGTTTGGTTTGGTGTGGGGGAGTAGCATCTGTAAAATGAAAACGATAACCTAGAAACTCCATAAACACAGTTGTTAGAACTGGGAGTAAACAAGTGGAAAGTATTCAGCACACTGCCTGGCTCATATAAACACTTAGTAAGGTTTGTTATTAGTGAGTTTTTATCATGTTTTATTTTTAGTGTAATAACTCTCCCACCTAAGGTTTGAAAAAAGAATCCACTTTTTTTTTTTTTAATAAAAACTGTGAGGACTTGAATGGAGCCTGGAGTTAACAGTTATAGCGTATGGGTTCAAATGCAGTACAAGAAGGGTTGGGGATATAGCTCAGCGGCACAGTGCCTACCTGGCAAGCGCAAGGTCCTGAGTTCAGTTCCCAGTACCAAAAGAAAAAAACAAAAAAAACCAAATACAGTACCAAGATTATCAATAGTTTCACCAAATAGCAAATTTTTTGTTATGCAAAATTCTAGCCGGTTGTGGTGGCACACAGCTGTAATCCCATCGAGGAAACAAAGGTAGGGGGATTTTGAAGCCAGCTGGGGCTACATAGTTCAAGGCCTGCTTGGACTACATAGGGAGACCCTATCTTCAAAAAAAAAAAAAAAAAAAAAAAACACCCACTAAAATTCTAGGCATATGGAATGCATCACACTTTCTTAACACAGTCTGCCTTGTCCCCACAAAGCACCAATTTTATAACTGTCCTTTGCATCTCTAGTCCACCTGTGCCAAAATAAATGATTGTTTAAAATAAGGCTAACCTTGTACCACAGTCTTCAGGGTCCCAGACTCTGTCTGTCACGAGCTTCACAATACTTAGTGTGGCCCTCCAGCCCAGGACAGTGACTATAACTCCGTGGCCCGGCCAGAGAAAAACGGCGAGAAAACGACTCATTTAGCTACAGGGGAAATACAGAAAATGTGGCCGCGAGCAAATTGCCCCAGTGCAGCTAGGCATCCTCAAGGTGTGTCCTTCAATCCTTTTCCCTGCCCACGCCCCGCCCTTTCCGCTACCCCCACGGGAGAAGAACCGGAAGTCGGAGAGCTGGCCAAGCACCCACGTGGGTTCAGAGGAGCGGAAGTATTCCGAGTTCGCCTAGCCGTAAAGCGCGTCTGGTTCCGGGTAACGTGTCTTCCGGTTGAGGACAACGGCCGCGGCTGTTGAGACAGGCTTTCCTTAAGCCCGGAGATCTACCGGACATTTGCCGTGAGCTTTCCCTGTTGTCGCTGGCTTCACCTTGGATCATGTTTAAGAAATTTGACGAAAAGGAAAATGTGTCCAATTGCATCCAGTTGAAAACTTCAGTTATAAAGGGTATTAAGAACCAACTGATAGAGCAGTTTCCAGATATTGAGCCGTGGCTTAATCAAATCATGCCTAAGAAAGAGCCTGTCAAAATAGTCCGATGCCATGAACATACAGAAATCCTTACAGTAAATGGAGAATTAATATTTTTTAGACAAAGGAAAGGGCCTTTTTATCCAACTCTAAGGTTACTTCACAAATACCCTTTTATCCTACCACACCAGCAAGTTGATAAAGGAGCCATCAAATTTGTGCTCAGTGGTGCAAATATCATGTGCCCAGGTTTAACTTCTCCAGGAGCAAAGCTTTACCCTGCGGCAGTCGATACGATTGTTGCAGTCATGGCAGAAGGAAAACAGCATGCTCTGTGTATTGGAGTCATGAAGATGTCTGGAGGAGACATTGGGAAAATTAACAAAGGAATCGGCATTGAAAATATCCATTATTTAAATGATGGGCTGTGGCACATGAAGACATATAAGTGAGACTTAAATGCACTTAGGCTAAATAGGGATATTATGTTGTATATATGTTTGTATCTTTGTGTGATAGCGTGATGACAATGTCTGTGTTTGTGCTGGATAAATTAATAGATTCTTTTTTAAAAAGTTTAAACCAGGGTGCTGTTACCACAGAGGACAGAACAGATTGGGGGACAAGCAGCAGTCTGCTGCACTCTGGAATCTGAAGGGAGCGACCGGACTGTGTGACCCTAGGAAACCTCTTCCACCTCACTGGGCTTCTTTATTGGGAAGCTTGGAAACTGGAAAATGGGGCTGACAGGATGGCTACCAGAGGGCTCCTTGTAAGGGAAGCCTTAGAGACTTCCTTAGGCCTCCATCTCTTACCTTCTACTGCTAGTGACCTAGGGCTACCAGCAACCTTCTTGATTCCTGTGGTGGCACAGTAGGAGGATTCCACAATAACTAGGACCTTGCTAAAGATCTGAGCTCAGTGGCAGCTGACATTCATTAAGCACCTGCTGTGTGCCAGGCATTGTGCTGCTTGCATCATAAGGAACATCTCCCTCCCCCTGCAGCATTGTGAGGGCGGTACTGTTGCCATTTTATACACAAGAAAACTGAAACTCAAAGAGGGAACTGCCTCCCCCAGGGTCACCTAACTCCAAGTGACAGCCTGTACTTCCAACACCAAGGACCATCTCCCACTGAACCTGTATTCTCTCTAGACCTGTTTCGTCCTCTAGAAAGTTAGAGGGGTTGGGGGTGGCTCCAATGAGCTCTCTCTGTCCCCATACTCCCATCAGTCTGGGGCAACACAGCCTGAACCCCTGGGTCTGTGGGCCACTGACATTGCCCACAGCCATGCCCTCCTCCGTCCAGGGGCTGACAGGTGGGAGGGGCAGCCCCGCCCCGGGGAGTGGGCTTACCCGGCCTCTCTGCCCAGAGATCGTCAATTATGAGTTTGACACTAAGGACCTGGTGTGCCTGGCCCTAAGCAGCATTGTTGGCGTCTGGTACCTGCTGAGGAAGGTAAGTAGGCAAGGCCTGAGCAGAGGGGAGGCTGGGGTGACAGGTGCGGTTGGGACACAACGTGTAGTTCTCACTCCCACCTTTCTCCAGCACTGGATTGCCAACAATCTTTTTGGCCTGGCCTTCTCACTAAATGGAGTGGAACTGCTGCACCTGAACAACGTCAGCACTGGCTGCATCCTGCTGGGTGGACTCTTCATCTACGATGTCTTCTGGGTGAGTCAGATGGACATCCAGGATGTCCAGTTTTGGATGCCTCATCTTCCAACTCCCCTTCCTGTGTGACAGAAGTCTGGGCCCATCTGTGAAACAGGTAGAGGGAGCAGATTCTCCCTTTTACTGAGAGTTCACTCAGTGCCTGGGTCTTCTATCTACCCTTATATCTCCCTTAGAGTGGCCCTGGCCAGGGTGTTAGGCCCATGTCTCTGTAGTAAACAAGTGGAGACTCAAGGACATTCTGAAGGGGGTGGTAAGATGCTGATGAAGGAGCCCCTACTGGGCACTGGACTGGAGAACAGAGGCCACCTGTTCTCTGGCTAAGGAATCTAGTGCACACATCCTGAAGCATCACTGAGCCTTTTCCCTAGCTAGTGGTGGCCTCTTCTCCCCTAGAGGATGCTTTAGAAGTTCCTCTGTTACGTAGAACTAGCATCGGTAGCCACCTTCCCTGAACTCAGTTCTTCCCAGGTCTCGGCCATGATTCCTCACTCAGCCCCTCATTCCTCACCAGACTCCTCTTTTCTCTTTCCAGGTGTTTGGCACCAATGTTATGGTGACAGTGGCCAAGTCCTTTGAAGCACCAATAAAATGTGAGTGATCACCCACCCCCACCGTGGGAACTCCCTGCCTACCTAGCAGGCCCATGGTCCCTCTGTGGGGACCTACCTAGCAGGCCCATGGTCTCTCTTCCCCACATACCACTTCTCCATGCTGTCATGTATCTCTCCAGCCCGGTTTCCTTTTGTTCACTGATTTATCTGCACTACTGCCCTCTGTCCAGGGCTTTGATCACAGTGCATTATAGAGTAAATTGAGCAGGAGTGGGAACAAGCACAGAGGGGAAGGGTATAAACAGCCTGTGTGGGCCATAAAGGGGCTCCCAAGAAGAGAAAACCTTCATGCTGAGATCTGAAGCGCCCTCCCTGGGACCTCTTGGCACCTCAATATCAGGTGTTCTTTGTTGCACATCTTTCATACTGCCTTGATCTTGTTCTTCAGTGTAGCCATTACTCAAAAATATTTTTTTAAAAATCCAACTACTGGGGCATAACTCAGTAGTAAAGCACTTGCCTCGCATGCAAGAGGCACTGCATTCCATCCCCAGCACTGCAAAGAAAAAAAGGAAAACTACACAAAAAATGGAAAGAAGAAAGGTGGGAAGACCCTGTCTCCAAATAAAAAGAGTTGGAGATGTAGCTCAGTAGTGATGAACGCTGGATTTGATCCCAGTACAGAAAAGGAAGGAAGGAAGGAGAAGAAAAAGAAAAAGAAGAGAGAAAATAAATCATCTTTAAACCAGGGAGAAATTTTGTTCTCTGTCCAGTAGACCAAGAGTAGAGCAGCTCGGAGATGTGTTAATGACCCTCAGTGGAGCCGAGGTTACTTCAGACCTTCTACTCCACCATTCCCAGCGTGTCTACCTGTCCCTTAGCCCATCTCTTCCTGGTACTTAAATGGGACCCTGGCTCATCGCACAGCTGTGTTCAGCACAAAGCTGCAGCTCTCTCATCGGGAAGTTTATGTTTCTCCCCAGATCCCCCTACAGCCTTCCACATGTCTCACTGGCCCAAATTGGGTCATAGGTCTAAGTCCAAACCGTGTATCAGCAAGGAAGATGAGAAAAGCATTATCAGCTGAGTGTCAGCCCTAGATCAATAACAGCTTACTCCCAGGGTACCAAGGCTCAGAGGGGGACAGAAAAGTCAGGCATGACAGCAAGAAAGAAAAAGGTGGTATTAGAAAGGCAGTGGGCAGTGAGTTTGTGCTGTGGCAGCGTCACCTCACAGCAGTCAGCAGTCACGGAAGTGGACTCTAGTCAAGAAATACATGTGTTCCTTGTGGTCTCATTCTTGTGTTTCCACCATGAACTGGGAAGGAGTTCATAGGCACCAGCAGTTCCAAAGTTCTTTGATCTCAGAGTGACCCCACAGGAAGACAATTTTTTCCCAGCTTTGTCCTGAATAAATGTCCAGGGCCTGGCGTGACTCAGCTCACTGCCTTCTCTCTCCAGGACCTAAGGACAGAGTATGACATGGGAGCCCCCAGAGCCACATCTGTAAAGAGAGTGAGGGCTGCTCGCTAGAGCAGGGAAACAGATGCTGCGCAAGCTAGGTAGCAGTGCTGTCCCATGAGCTTTGATGGATGAACTGGGGGTTTGGGAGTCCAGAGAGCCCAGCCAGGTGTCCAAACCTTCCTGGGTCATGAAGAACCTAAGTGGCACACAGGGTAGGGTGAGTGCTGGGGAGCATATAGCTTCAACTCGGCGGGGGCTGAGTTAAGGGAGCAGAGACCAGACTTAGAGAAGCCAAGGATGCCATGCCTGGGAGCTTGGGCACTCCCCAGCAAGCAGCATAGGAGCTATTGTAAAAGCTCTGAACAGGGAAATGATGCTGACTTGCTTGGTTTCTGGTGCTTAAAAGCTGATTTTCTAGGTTGGGGAAAAGTCTCACTCCCTTCTGCTAGAACTGGACTGCAGAAGCAAAATAATTAAGGCCGAGACAGGATTGCATTGAGTTTGAGGCTAGCCTAAGCTACATAGCAAGACCTTGTCTCAAAAAAAACAAAACAAAATGAGAAAGAACATACATGGTGCTGGGCACCTATAGGTTCAGCTGTGCAGAAGGTGGAGGCAAAAGGATCATTTGAGCCAGGAGTTGATGTCCAGCCTGGGAAACACAGGCTGGATTCTGACTTTAAAAATAAAATAACTGCATACTTGAAAGTCTAGCTGTGGGGACTTGAACCCAAAGTTCTGCCACTTACTGTGTGACCTCAGGGAGGAGACTTAACTTCTCTGAGGCTTGGTTTCGACAGATCTGCAGTGCAGGCAGTAGGCTCTGCTGCTCTGAATTGAGTAGTACCGGGATTGAGAGGGACAGAGCAGAAATCTTTAAGTCCTATGCACTGTGCATTTGAGGTGAGAAGAAGCAGGCGAGTAGCGGCATCTCTGCCGTATCAGGGGAGCACAGGCTTCTCTGTACCTCTGTGTACATGCTGCTGCTGGCCAGAGCAGAGCCACAGAACCACCCTGGGCTGCAGGGGAAAGCAGGCGCTAGGGGTCAGGATCATCCTGGTTGGCACCCACAAAACTCACTGGAACTGTCCAGGAAAAGCTGCCCCACACTTTCAGGACTAGGTTCAGACTGAAAGTGTGGTACAGCTGTTAACCATGCGTGCAAGTGATCACATCTGCACCTCAACCTCATGGGGCAACTTCTGTTAGTGTACAAATTCCATAGGTGAGAAAAGGCAGGCGAGTGACCAGTGCAGAGTCACACAGCAGAGCCAGGCTTTAGACCCTAAACCCACATGTAACTGCTGTTCTGCTCACAGGCCAAATGTAAAATCCAGTTGCAGCCACCTCTTGCTGTCCTTGGGACACAGGAGGGTGTTTCTACTTGATCTGTATTTGTCCCAACAGACTGCACAGCAAAATTTCACGTGAAGGTTGGGTGTGGTGGCACACATCTGTAATTTCAGTACTTGGGAGGCTGAGGCAGGAGGATCACAATGAGTTCAGGGCCAGCCCGGGCTACATACTTCAAGGTCTGAACTACATAGCAAGATCCTGTCTCAAACCACCATCACTACCCCCCAAAAAACAGAATTTCACATGAGGGCTTTTAAGTAAGGAGCTTGCTGGCATATGGCCTTTTCTCCTCATCATGTACAGTAAGTGCCCACAGTCCTGGCTCACCCTGCTTCAGAACAGGGGCACCATCTGTCCACACAGATATAGGGAGATGGAAAACCTTTGCATGTCACTGTGTAGCTCTTTTCTCTTGTACATACTGAGGTTTAGTATCTGTCCCACTGAACCAAAGAGCTCTGTATGTCGCTACAGTATAAAGTCACTGAGATCGAATGCTATGAGTTCTAGGTCACAAAAGTCAGTAAACGTTAGGCCCATATGACCCCAACTCCTCCCCACTTAGTCAGCTCTGATTCTGCAGCAGCTGGTGAACGTCAGCCCCGTCCTCCCAGATAAACATGTGTGAGTTGTGGCACGGGGTGAGGCTGGGAGTCTGAGGGGCTGGACTCGGCTGACTCCCCCACCCTACTTCCTGTGCAGTGGTGTTTCCCCAGGATCTGCTGGAGAAGGGCCTTGAAGCGGACAACTTTGCCATGCTGGGACTTGGAGATGTCGTCATTCCAGGTGATTTGGCTGGGAGGGGAGACTGGTGCAAGGGGTGGAAGTGGTATTTTGTGGAAGCAGGGGGTAGTGTGAAACAGAGGGCCTTACCCATTGGGAAAGAGAAAGAGAAAAGGTCAGCCCAGGGTTTGGTGAATGATTCCTCCTCAGTACACATGTGGAGCACCAGTCGTGTGCCAGGCTTTGCTCTGGGCCCTGGACAGACAGTAGTAAGCAAGAGCACCCCCACTGGACTTGCGGTCTAGGGAGCTAACAGCACTCGAGACTAACAGTTCGTTGGCAGACTGACACACTGGGGAGAAGCCCATTCCATGACAGTCACACATGCACACACACTTACACATACCCAGCTCGCCAGTGTTTCTAGGGGTTACAAGTGTCCTAGAACTGCCGTGGTCTTGTGTCGTCATCGTCCTTCCCCCCACACCTCCCATGCTAACAGCTCAGGGAGAGCACACACCATGTGGCCCTGTGTGTGTAATCTGAGCAGCAGAGAGACGTGTGCACACCTGCTTTCTGCACAGGAGCTCTGCCTACAGTCCCAACACGGAGTCACCCTGTGCCTGACCTTGGGCAGCTGAAGCGTCTGCAGACCCAGGCACAATGAGCGCACCAGGACAAGCTTGTTCTCCTAGTCTTGGGCTCAGTCAGGAATTCAAAGTAGAGCTCACTAAAAGCCAAGCCTTTTCCAGCATAGGAAGCAGTAGCAATTGTACTCCAAGGTGGTGCTTTTGTTCATGATGCTTTCCCCTTGTGGTACATGTGGGGGAAGCAGCTTGGCCTTCCCTTTTCCCAGTGAGGAAACAACTCAGAAGTTAAGGATCCTGTAGAAATTCACACTCAAAACTAGCAGGACCAGGACACAGACAAGTCTGCCTGGCTGCAAAACGTGTAGACTTTAGAGGTCTGGGTGCGCCTTAGAGATGGAGTGCATGATGTGGAGGGTATTTCCACCCTCCAGCTGAGGAAACTGGTTTGGAGAAATGGTTCCACTTGCCTGGGGCACAGGCTTGGTTCCAAATTTCTGTGCTGTGAGGCAAGGAGACTGACTTCCCAGGAGAAGGCAGCACCATCAGGTAGAAACAAAGTCCTCTAGAGTACATGGTATGTCACAGGCACCCACACAGACCTACTGTCCTTGCTGGGTGTACTTCTGGGCTTGAAGTATGCATAGAATCCCTTCCTATTCCTGGATATCTGTGAGTCTTCTGCAGTCACAATCGACACTGGCTGCCTGTGCCCTCACAGAGCCCCAAGGCAGCACTGGTTTGAGGGCCTCTTGAGGCTCCTGGCAGATCTCTGGCCCCCCTGACTGGAGAACAGCTGCAAATGCAGCCACCAGGGGGCACTGACGTTTCCCACGTTGATTCCAGAAGGGCCGCTTTGGGCCACCCTCTCTCTGCCCAAGTCTTCACTGAGGGCAGACCCATTTCCCTCTTTGAAGTTAATCATATGAGACTAGGGTGTAGCTCAGGGGTAGTGTGCTCGTCTAGCTTGCACAAGACTCTGGGTTTGATACTCTCACAAGAAAATACATGTGATTGAGATATAGATAGAGATACTGATATAGATATATATCACCAGTTGGTGCTTCTGACCATATAGAACATCTCTGTGAGATTCAGCCTCTGTCCTGTATGAGCCTGTAGACTGGAGAAGAAGACAGACCCATGGAGGATGCAGTGTGTGCCATGTACAAGAGCTGGACTGACTCTCTGTGTCTTAGGGACTCAGGCTTCTGGAGCATCTGGGCGTGGTTTTGAAGTGTGAATAGGAGACCTGGGGATAGACAATTAACTCCACTCTCCCCTTCCAATCAGGCAGCAGCCACAGAGGTCTTTCTCAAAGTGTTTAAGCTGTTGTGCCTAGAAATCCTCCAGTGTGTCCCATACTCAGGATATGGACCCATCTCTTCTCCATAGCCCTTGCACCCCTGCATGGCTGATCCACCCTGGCATCTCCTCCAGGCTATAGCCCTTTGGGCCCTGTCTTGGTTACTTTATTCTTATTGCTGGGACAAAATACCTGACACCAAAAATGAAGGGAGGAAAGGTTTATTCAGCTCACTGTGGAGGTTTCAGTCCATAATCATTTGGCTCCAAGGCAGGGTGGCATGGCACCGGGGCAACACTTCAAGGCAGCAGCCAGCAAAAACAGCCAGAGCAACAGAGAGGAGAGCAAGTCTTTTCCTCCTTCATATTGTACACAGGCCGTCTTGCCACCCAGGGCCAGCGTAGTGCTCACAAAATCTCTGTGCCCTCCTCATTCAAGGGATGGGGATGTTTACAAAGTAAGGACCCTGGCTCCCTGCTGAGTCTCTTAGTTAAACTTACAAACTTCTAAAGTTGACACAATGTGTCAGCCATAACATGCCCTGTCAGTCACTACAATACCCTGAGCCTTCTTTCCTCAGGACCTTTGCACTGACCGTTTCCTCTCCCTGGCAAGTATCACCTTAGAGAAGCCTTATATCCCACCCCAGGCCAGTGTGCCTTCCATGGTCAGGAGGCACCTTTCACAGTTAGAATCATCATTGATTTGTGCTAATGTTCCACCAGCCCGCCCCTTTGACTGTGTTCTGAGCAGTGAATTTGCTTACCATGTCATCTGTACTTAGCAACCCAGTGCTTGGCAGGCCAAGACTCAGTGTGATGCTGTATCGTGCTGAGATGCCTGGTCAGGGCAGTCCCAGGCCAAAGCAGTATCCCCGGCTTTCCCATTGATGTGGGTGGAGAACCAGGATTTCTGGTGGCACATGGCAGCATGGACCATGCCCAGAGCCCAGATGGTTCCTCTGACTAGGAGCACCAGCTGGGGGCAGAACCATGCTCACAGAGTTCACCAGCCTGCTCCTTCCCTGTCCTCACTAACCCAGCTCTCTCTACACAGGGATCTTCATTGCCTTGCTGCTGCGTTTTGACATCAGGTAAGGAAGTGAGGCACTGCCCTGGCGGGCTTCTCCTGGCTTCTCCCACAGCTTTCAGTTCCCCAGCAGAGCTGCCTCAGACACCAGACTGTCCCGTCACAGCAGCCAGAGCCACTTGGTTTCATCTCCTCTGCATTCTGAAGGGCTAAGTGTTCCAGGAGCCTGTGGCCAAAAAATGTTGAGAATCGGAGGCAAGAGACTGAACTCCAGGAAGTCCTGGTGGTACTTGCAGTGCTTTCTGTGCCCTTGCCTTGTGAGCCTTGGGTTTCTTGTCCTTAAGCCCATGGCCAGCAGGAGCTTCCACCTCAGGATTACAGAGACATCCGCAGAGAGTAGGCTGAGCACAGCCAAGCCCTGTCCAGGGAGCAGTCTCTTCATCACCCTCACTTACCAGCCAGGGTCAGCTCTGTTCCCTGCCCTTTGCTTGCTCAGACTTTTTTGATGTATTGTAAAAATGGACCACAAGTGAGAGGCTGGGCTTGTACCTACAGAGGTTCCTGTGGCTGTGCCTGTGTTTAATGCACTGTCCTCCCTGCCAGGACTTTTTGTGGGATTGTGCTCAACTTTGATGTGGTTTGTGAACTTTTTCATGCCTAATGCAGAAACAGTATAGAATTGAGAGTGATAATAAGGATCTCAGTACTAGCGTCATTGAAGTTTAGCTTAAGGACTGGGGGTGTAGAGTATGCACCTCCAGTGGTCGAGCATGCACAGGGCCCATGTCTAGTACCACAAAAAATAAATAAATAAATAAGAAAGCAGTCTTCAGGGGAAGCACCTTTTTCCCACTCACAGATAGTGTAGTTTATTTGTGTAGTGCCAGTTTGTGCCTCGTGAACACACAGGCCTACAGCCAGCCTTTGGAAGTCCTGGCCACTCTGTCAGTAGAGGTGCCTCTGAACCAGCCAGCTCTACTCCTGGCTATTGACCCATTAAGATGAAACCCAGAAAAGTCCCCAGGCTCTTTAGCTGCAGGCAGATTCAGCTGCCAAGCCCCCAAAGACAGAACTCCTTCCTCATGGGGACTCGCAGGATAACTGGGCCCATTGGAATGATTCCAGAATCCATGCCATGTTCCCAAAGGGATCTGGGTACACCTGAGCCCTCACAAGAGGATAGCTCTCAAGGCTTGGAAGCAGCCGGGGCACAGAGAGAAGGCGGTCAAAAGTCCTCATTCACCGGGAGTTGGACTCAGTGACTTAAGTGCCTGTCTGACAGGCGCGAGGTTGTGAGTTCAATCCCCGATGCTGCAAAAAAAAAAAAAAAAAAAAAAAAAAACTCATTCATTCCACAAGTGTTAACAGAGCTATAGTGCTTAGTGGGCACTATGAGGCCAGGGGTTCACAGAGGTTGTGTAGATGACAAAAGTGTGGGAGACAACTTGAGCGAGTCCTCTTGAACGCAGAACAGTTGCTGCAACTTTGATTATATCGAGACTTATTTCCTTATGTTGATGTATACAGAGCTGACTATGGTATTTCCTTCTCTCTTCAATTAGCTCTGAGTATTGCAAATAAGACTAGCCGAGGTACTGATATGTAATCTCTAAAGTCATCCGACTGTTGCCTCCCATAGTGATCTCTGTAAAATATATAGGCACAGTGAGATGGCAGAGCCAGTGAGCTCCAGGAATGTCAACTGGGTATGAGCCTCGAGAAAGAGGCTGTGAGTCCTCAGGACATAAAAGTTTACATATCAGAAGCAGATACTGGTATGTAGTCTTTAAAGCCATTAGACAGTGTCCTGTTTCCTCCCATAGTGACCTTTGTAAAATACATACCGCACAGCAGGATGGCAGAGCCAGTAAGCTCCAGAAATGTCGACTGGGGATGAGCCTCTGGGTATGAGCCTCGAGAAAGAGGCTGTGAGTTCCCAGGGCATAAAGTTTGCATATCAGAAACTGAAGCAGCAGCCTCTTAAAACAATTCAATTGCTATCTTGATTGGGTTGTGCAAATTGATTCCCCTGAATATCTTCATCTGCATTTTGCAGTGATACCTTTCTCACTACCTTGTTAGCCAGCTCAAGTTACTCACGTAGTTCCTGCCATCCTCACTGTCACTCATCCTCAAGCCACCTCCTTGCTTCACTAGTTAACAGATTCTGGGAGAGGCCTAGGATCAAGGCCTTTGTCCGTATGTCCTCACGAGGATTGGACTCAGGACCCCTTGGCTGCCCTTAACCTTGACTATGTCTCGGAATCTTTACTCTCGCCGTGGGTTGCATTGGGGATGGTAGATTGAAATTAACTTGCCGGGATTCCAATAACATGTCAGTGAATTTATAAATGTAACTTCTTGGATTGCGAGAAAAACTAGAAAAAGGATTTCAGTACTTGGATTACCATACTCAGTATTTGGGATTACAATAAAAAGAAGGCAGGTCGTGGCAGTGCCAGCTTGCATGTGATGCATGTGTTCTGAAGCTGGTCGCTGATGAGTCACCTCCAGGAAGCCACAGGCATGCAACCGCTGTCCATTTGTACCCACACAAGAGCTACTGAACTGCTGCAGCCACTGCGTTTAAAGGAATAACCTGCTTTTGCAGCTTCTGTCTTCCTGTTTCTCAAAGCATGTTTGACCTCTATCAGATTGACTTCAGTTCCTGAGCGTTTCCCCAGACTTATCTATATCACTCTCTGTGGGATGCTGTTTCTCCCCACCCCCACAAGCTTTCCAGATGATTTCTGTGCTGTCCAAAGCCTTACAATCCCTGTTCTGACTATAGCATTTAATATTCACAGCCACCCATGAGATAGACTTAGTTTCCCAATCTTGCAGATGCATAACCTGAGGTTGAGACAAGTAAGGTGACAGGTCCAAAGAGTCACAGCTGGGACAGTAGCAGTGCACTCCCACCTCAGACTCCCAGCCCATTGGGCTCCTTCAGTCTCACCCTTTCCCCTCTAGGGCCTTCCCAGCTCCCTCCTTAGGAGGCTGCTGCTGCTGTTCCAGGCCCTACACCTAACCCTCCTTTCTCCCCTCACCATCCCTGCAGCTTGAAGAAGAACACCCATACCTACTTCTACACCAGCTTCGCAGCCTACATCTTCGGCCTGGGCCTTACCATCTTCATCATGCACATCTTCAAACATGCCCAGGTGAGCAGAACAGATGTGGCATGTCGGGAAGGCTTCACCACAGAAGCCTCTTAGGAGGGTTTATCTGTCACCCAGGCAGTCCAGAGGCAACTGCTCCTTGTAGTATCAGAGCAATCATGTCTGATGGTCCTGCCTTTCACTCGCAGTTACATGGTGACTGCCAGTGCTCTAGGTGACACAGGCACATCAATGGCAAGGAGAAAAAAGTACAGCAGTAATACTCTTCCCTTCATCCAGAATGTGGGAACTTCCACAGAACCTTCTCAGCAAGTTTTTGCCCACATCTTAAGGGCCAGGTCAATCAGTGTCACCTGGCTGGCCACCTGGGCACGGGTGAGTGGAAGAGCCTGGAGAAGAGGCTCGACCTTCAGGCTCAGTAGTGGGGGCAGGCGGAGCAGGGCGGGCTGGGCACTGGGTGTTTCAGCACAGCGTCCACACACAGGCAATGATAAAGAGTGTTGGGGCCTCCCCTCCCCTGTATGGCCAAGCAGGCCAAGGCTCTGCTCCCTGGGCCTGGGTTCTGACCTGCCACCGCTGGGAGTCAGTGTGGCCAGGAGAGGGCAGCAGAGCAGACAGGCTCAGCTCCTACGGGCGGGAGCTTGTTGGCTCTGCTTACAAGGGTTCGTGTGAAAGGTGAGCCCGGAGCTTAGCCACATGGTGGGTGTGACCAGGCCTATGTCAGCATGGAGACCAGACTCGGCCATGGAAGAGGCAGCATGAGACGGAGGAAGCCACGTCCACTGCGTTGAGAGTCTGGGTGGGTTGTCAAAGTGACACTTAGCCGGGCGTGGTGGCGCACGCCTTTAATCCCAGCACTCGGGAGGCTGAGGTAGGTGGAGTGTTGTGAGTTCGAGGCTGGCTTGGGCTACAACTCGAGTGCAAGGCCGACCTGAGCTGCATAGTGCGACCCTGCCTCAAAAAAACACCAGGGCTGGGAGTTTGACTCAGTGGCTTAAGCGCCTGTCCTGGCAGGTGCGAGGTTGTGAGTTCAATCTCCGGTGCCACAAAAAAAAAAAAAAAAAAGTGACACTTACTTGCTTTTCCTAGGTCATTAATAAAAACAGAACAGGACTAGCATGGTGGCCCATGCTGCAGTCCAGCTGCTCAGGAGGTCATGGCAGGAGGATTGTGTGTTCAAACCCAGCCTGGACAAGTTAGCAAGACCCTGTCTCAAAAAGGACTAGATATGGCTTAGACCTGGGGGTTGGGGGAGAGGTTAAAAGCTGGATGTGGTAGTGCATATCTGTCATCCCAAACAGTCCAGGAGGCTGAGTCAGGAAAATCCTAAATTCACACCCAGTCTGGGCAGTTTAGCAACTTAGACCCTGTCCCAAATTATCAAAATTTTTTAAATTGTTTTTTGGTAAAGAGGTAAGGTAAATAACCGCTACTTGGGGGTGGTTAGAGGATAAAAGGAATTAATATAAGTACCCTGAACTATGCCTGGCCCAGTTAGTATTACCTGTCCTTACAGTATACTTTCCTCCTCATAAGCAGGTTCACATTCTGTGGTTTTGTGTTACCTGTGGCCCCAAATTTATTTCTTTTCTTTTTTGTTTTTAGTTTTTTTGGTTTTTGGAGGGTTTTTTGTCACTAGGTAATTCAGGGTGGCTTGGAACTCATTGTGTAACCTACATGGGCCTCGAACTCACTGTAGTCCTCCTGCCTCAGCCTCCTGAGTGCTGGGATTTACAGACATGCACCACCATAGCCCAAAAATATTACATGTAAGATTCTAGAACTAAACAGTTTATATTCAACTATCATAGAGAAATCTGTCACTGTCCATGTGAACCATTGCTCTGCTCAGCACAGCCTCCCTGTGTGCACTGCTGGCCCAGTAGGCGTTTTGCAGCCCTCGTATTATATGGAGCGCCCTCGTATTATATGGAGCTCAGCCCCATCATAATGTCAGGCATCAGTGGGGGGAAGGAGTGGGGGCTGCTGCAATGTCCAAGTCTTCCTCCCCACATCCTAGGACCCAGCCACAGAGGAGATGCCTTTGTGTTTGTTGTTTGTTTTTTGTTTTGTTTTTAATTTTTTTTTTTTTTTTTTGAGACAGGGTTTTATTATGTAGCTCACACTGACCTTGAACTCACTTTGTAGCCCAAGCTGGCCTCAAACTTGTGATCCTCCTGCCTCAGCCTCCAACTGCTGGGGTTACAGGCATGCACCACCATGTCCTGCCTCTTTGTGTTTGTTTTGTTTTGTTTGTTGTGGTACTGGGGATTGAACCCAGTGCCTTTACAATGAGCTACATCCCCAGGAAGTTGCCCAGACTGGGGTCCAACTTGACAATCCTCCTGCCTCAGCATGCTGTTGTGCTGGGATTACAGTTGTATCCCAGATGCCCAGTGAGAAGTTTCCTTTAAATTAAACATAAGAGCCAGGCATGGTGATGCATACCTGTAATCCCAGCACTTGAGAAGCTGAGGCAGGAGGATCACAAGTTTAAGGCCAGCCTGAACTACATAGCAAGACCCAGTCTTAAAAAAGAAAAGAAAGGCTGGGGATTTAGCTCAGCAGCATAAGTGCTTGCCTGGCAAGCGCACGGTTGTGAGTTTGGTCCCCGGTACTAAAAAAAGAAGGAAAAAAAGAACAGAAAAGAAAATACAAACTGAGAGACAAAATTACAAAATGTGAGCTGGGCGTGGTGGCGCACACATTTAATCCCAGCACTTAGGAGGCTGCGGTAGGTGGAGCATTGTGAGTTCGAGGCTGGCTTGGGCTACAATATAAGCCCAAGGCTGGCCAGAACTACATAGTGTGACCTGTCTCAAAAAACTAGGGCTGGGAGTTTGGCTCAGCGGCTTAAATGCCTGCCTGGCAGGCATGAGGTTGTGAGTTTGATCCTCGGTGCCACCAAAAAAAAGAAAGAAAAAAATGTTTTTAAAAAAAATCGTAAGAACTGTTTGTTGATTGTTCTGTGCCAGGCTCTGTACTAAATAAACCTTTACAGAACATCCAAGGACCCCTAACCCATCGGTACAAAAACCAAGAACCCTAGCAGAACCACCTCTCAGTTTTACTCAGAGCACTCTGGGAGCTGCACCATTCAAGTGACGCAAATTTGGCAAGAGAGACACGGAGACAGGTTCCTGGGTTGAGGAACTACAGTAGTTTGGGGCCGAGGAGGTATCTGCAGGCCAGAGCCATTCTCTGGGCAGCCACCAGGTGGCAGGCTCACCGGCATCGCTTGACAGAGGATCCCTACCAGGCTGGAAGCGGTACATGGAAGAGAGAGCAAGGCAAGACAGGTGGCCCTCCCCTTTGTGGGGCATTGCAGCCCTGGGAGAAAAGGTGACTTTGGTAGGTTACATGGCAAGTCAGGATGGGCCCCACTAGAGCCCTGGACTCAGGATTCCTGATCTCTGGCCCCAGCAGCCCCAGTTATCCAAGTGGCCCTCCCGGAAAGTCCTCCTCGGGGAAGTGACCCAGCACGAGGGTCCCAGTGTGCAGCACTGCTCCAGTAACAGTCACTTCAGTGCCTTGTCTCAGCCTCTTTCAGGAACTGCTCAAAGCCAGGCCCCTTAAAACAGCCCTTAGAAATGACCAAGAAACCAAGCACAGTGGTGCACACCAGTAATCCCAGCACTCAGGAGGCTGAGGCAGGAGGGTCACTGCAAGTTTGAGGCCAGCCTGGGCAGCTTTCCTCACAGTAACCCACCCTGCTTCCCCCAGGATGTGCTGCTTTTATCACGTCTTAAAAAGAATAAAAAAGACAAGGACAGAGTCCTCTTTATGTGGAAGGAGCAGCAAGCTCAGAGAGGGAAGTAGTTTAGCTATGGTCAGAGCAAAGCCAAGTCCCAGTGGAAATCCAGAGTCCTGAGACCCATCTCACTGCTCTGAGCCATACATCCTACCACCTCCTTGGCACTGACTTTCTTTGGCAAGGAACCCTGGTACATTCCTCTGACAGCTAATTCACTGGCTCCCAAAGGCGTTCTTCCCGAGCACCTGCAACCCCCAGTGTCTGCATCTCTGGTAAAGTGAGGCAAACTGCAAGGGGAGCCCCAAATTCCTGTTCCCTACCTGGAGCCCTTCCCTGTGCCCAGCCTGGCAAAGCTGGGTTCAGGTCCTGACCAACTGTGCAATTTGGGGCAGGCTCTTCTCCCTCAGATCCTGTTTCCTCTGTTAAATGAATCCAAAGGGACCTGTGGGGTGGGGGGGACTGGAGGCTGAACCTAGAACATTGCTAGGCAAGTGTTGTACCACTGAGCTAACCCAACCCAGCCCCTTTCTCTAGCTTCTTTATTTGGAATCTTAAATTACATATATTCAAGCCTTCCCTTAAGCGTTATACATTTTCCATCAAGTACTATTTTGGCTCCTTCTCTTAAGTTTTGCTATGGGTCTTTGTCATTTCGTTTTGTTTCCAGTACTAGGGATAGAACCCAAGGCCTTCCCAATGAGCTACATCCCCAGCCTTTACTATTTTTTAAAATAAGGACTAAGTTGCTAAGTTGCCCAGGCTTCCCTCAAAGTTGCCATCCTCCTGCCTCAACCTTCAAGTGCTGGGATTATAGGCCCACATTACCACACCCTGCTTCATTATGTTTTGTTGTTGGTTTGTTTTTTGTTTGTTTGTTTGTTTGTTTACTCTTGGCCTAAAGGTTAGGTGGTGGTGGCAAACCTATGCCCTGCATTCCATAGCGTACTATTCGTTATCACTGAAAGTTCTAACAGGTTCACCATCACTAGCCTAGAGCATAGCGAAGACCCAGTGCCAGTGGAAAAAGCACAGCTGCCAGGGTCAAATCCTAGCTCATCCACTTAAGATACCCTATATGACCTCTGGCAAGTTAGTTCCCCTCTCCGTGCCTCAGTGGCATCATCTGTAGAACCCAGACCCTAATAGTTTGGGCATTACTGTGTGCAATAATGATCTTTATAAAGTGGCATAGTTCACCCAGGTAGGTGCCAGATAGTGGTCGGAAAACCAGGTGTTGGTATGCATAAGAAAGCTGGGCGTGTGCTCTGGCTACAGGCTGGATTCGAGCTACGAATGACATCTCTTCCCTGTACCCTGGCAGTCACTTGGCGAATGCCTGTGAAGAAGCAGCCTTGCAGTACTTTTTATCAGCGCGTAGCAGCTACTAGGCCTTCCCCTAACTATGTGCACTGCCCACCAGCCCGCACTGGTGTAGGAGTGTCCCCTTTCGAGCTGCCAGGGAATGCCAGGAGGTTACAGGGGGCTCTGAGAGCATGCCCCAGGAAGGTCCCCACAGAGGTAGCAGCAGAGCTTAGGCCAAAGGAGGACGAAGCCAGGCAAAGGGAGACAAGAAGCCCAAGCTGCAGAAGCTGTGTGCATGGCGGTGGCAGTGTCTCCCTGAGCTTTGCTGGCCTGTGAGCGTCCTGCCCCACCCCCAGCCACAGGCCTCTGGGAATAGGACCACCTGGAGCTTGCATTATTGAGTCTGGTGTGCAGGTCATTCAGACGCTGCAGTCAGAGTCCTGGGAACCCTGAAGAACCCTAAACCTATGAGGCCTTAGGTTTGAGTTTCCTGTGCCCCCTCCCAGGGACAAGAACCCAGGTCTGGGAGTCAGGTGGGCTGGGCTTTTACCCAGCCACTGAGTTGCCCTGTGAACTAGGCCAGAGCTGTCCCTCGGTCAAGCTCAGGAGGCCTGGGGTACGGGGAGTGCCCTGGGCAGGTGCCCTGCCTACCACCACCTTACTGGCCTCTGTCCTCCCACAGCCTGCCCTCCTGTACCTGGTTCCTGCCTGCATCGGCTTTCCCGTCCTGGTGGCTCTGGTGAAGGGAGAAGTGACAGAGATGTTCAGGTAAAGCAGGACAGGGCAGGTGCACACACGGGCCAGGTGCACCTGCAGGCAGCCAGGGGAGCCTGTAGGGTGTTTGCAGACATCTGGGGGACGTCATCCCCCCACCTGTGCCACCCCTTGCCCTCTGCCAGCACCTGGATCACGGCCTGTGTGCACCAGTGGGAAGCTTTCTCCGGGCCAGAAACCTGAGGAGGGCAAGGCCTGGGGCTCCCACAGCCCCACCCTGTGTGCCAGCTGGGTCTTCAGAGGGGAACGGCTGGTGTGGGTTGCTGTCCGGGTTCCCTGCTCCTGGCCTTGGGTTCTGCCCTGGGGTGACTGGAGGCGTGTCTGTGTCCTCTCCCAGCGCCAGCACTCCTGAGTGAGAGGATGGGGCGTGGGGAGGAAAGTGCCCTCAGAAGTCACGTGTCAGTCCCTGCTCAGCCACGTCTGTGGCCGTAACCATGGCTCAGTGCTTTCTCCGTCTGTTTGCTTCAGTCACACACACCACTTCTGCACAGCCATCTCCACAGCTGCCACGCCTTGTACAGTCCCACCCCTACCCCAAGGCCTGCGTGACTCCAGCAGGTGTCTACTCTCTAACAGCACCAACCCCACCCGCCTGCCAGGGACCTAGAAATAGCTGCCAACTGTGATTAGAGCTGCCCACTCGGGGGGCCTCCCCCCACCAGCGCCACCTGCCTGGCCTCCAAGTTGCCCCTCGAGCGTCTGCCAGGGCCTCCGGTGCACCTGGCTGCCCGCAGGGCAGTCTGTGATTCACCCTTCCCCGACGTGCCTCTGCCCTCCCTGTCCTGCTAGAGTCCCCAGCTTCAGCCTGCCACGCCATAACCCAGCCTAGAAAAGCCATGCCGTCTCTGAGGCAAGTAGGGTGCAGGGTGAACTTGAGGACAGGTCTGGGGTAACTGGGAGTGGGCATGGCACCTGTGCCCTGAGCTCAGCACCTGTTCTCACCCTCCCTCTGGCTCACCCTGCCCCACTGCTGGGGGAAAACACTTCAGCCAGAGTACAAGGTGCTCCCATATACCGTGGGGTGCTTGGTTTCCCTAAATGCTCTGTTGCACAAGCTTCCCACCCCCACCTTAGGTGAAGGTGAGAAGGCAGGTGGTCTCTCTCTCTCTCCTTGTATTCTGTCTCCCTGATTCTCCATTTTACCTTTTGCTTTACTTTCTCTTTCCTGGCATTCCCCTTTTTTAAATTCACTCTCAATTATTTTTGAATGAGTATCACATTCACCTTGTTGAGAATTCATCACCATGAAAAGGAGAGCACTTCGAGCCCAGCCGTGGAGAAGCCAGCTCCTACGGATGCTGGGAGCCGCCTGTGCCGGGCTGCGGGCTGCATGCATGGACCTCACGAGAACAGGGCTCTCGAGCCTTCTACTGCTTGGGTTTCTGTGGTTTTTTACAGGGCTGGGGATCAAACCCAGGGTGTCACAGAGAGCTAGGTGCACACTCTGCCTCTGAGCCACACCCCAGCCCTTTCCTTTTCCACAGAACACTGTCCTGGAGATGCCTCTGTAGTAGCCACGCGCACCCAGGGCCGCCTCCGTGTTCTGCCCAGCTGCATGATCACCTGTGGGGCTGCATCTTTTTTTTTCAAGCAATCCCAGCTCCTTTCCACAAAATCTGGAAGTGCAGAGCTAGATAAAATAAAATGCTGTGCTCCCTGCTTCTGGGGAAGGAAATCTCTGTCCTCCTTTGGTCTTTCCTTCTCCATCTCTTTGTTCTGTCTCCATCTCTGTCTCTCACACAGCTACGAGTCCTCAGCGGAAATCCTGCCTCACACCCCGAGGCTCACCCACTTCCCCACTGTCTCGGGCTCCCCCGCCAGCCTGGCCGACTCCATGCAGCAGAAGCTAGCCGGGCCTCGTCGCCGGCGCCCGCAGAATCCCAGCGCCATGTAATACCCAGCGGGTGTCCACCTGCCCGCTCCCCCCACTGCCCTGGGCCCAAGGTAGGGCACATGCTCACTCCAGGAAGGGCAGGGAGCCTTGCCAGGGCAGGCGGCAGGGGGCAGCTCCTGTCAGCTCCACAGTACCAACGTTCGCTGTCCCCAGCCCCAGGCACGGAGCAGTGCTGCCCAGAACCCCAGTTGGTCCCCAGTGATGGGGGCTCTGTGGAGGGCGGGTGTGAGGGACCGTTCCTGTGTATATGCAACCCTGGGCAAGGCACTTCTTTCCAAGCCTTTCTTTTCTTCATTTGTAAGTGGGCACATTGCTGCCTCAGGTTGATCTGCTGAGGAAGTGTGGGTTTGTCCCTGGTGTGAACACGGTTACTCAATAAGTGAAGCCCATGGTAAGAGCCAGGTGTCCATCTTCGGCAGCACTGTGCCACTTGCCAGCTGATCACTACCCCTGTTCACGCCCCGGGCCTGGGGTGGAGCTATCTGACACCTGCCACGTACCCTGAGTGGCAGCCCATCTCCCAGAGCCTCATCCTGGCTGCCCTTTTCCGTTCTAGAAGCGTAAAGTTGATCCATACAAGCCCAGGCCCAGTGTCTCCCATTTGCTGCCCTTACTGCCTCTTGGCACCAGGAGCACAGGGAAGCAGGGCCAGTGTGCCTTGTATGTTCAGGGACTTTCTTGGGGTTATCAGGGGCAGGAGCAACACAGATTGTGTCTCTTCCTCTAAGCGTGTTTTTGTTGTTTCATTCTCTGATCAGTTATGAGGAATCAAATCCTAAAGATCCAGCAGCAGTGACAGAGTCCAAAGAGGCAACAGAGGCATCAGCATCGAAGAGTCTGGAGAAGAAGGAAAAATGATGCCGCTGGCGCCTGGCACTGAGACCAGCCAGACAGGCGCAGGATGGACACACGGGACAGGGCGGGGAAGCTGACGGCCACTCCAGGACTGGGGAGGACCAGCAGGATCCCTCCATGGCCTGTGTTTCCCTCTGCCCCATCTCTGGCCTCTCCGCTCCTCCTCAGCCCTACAGGCAAAGGAAACCCCAGCTTCCTCCCTCCCCAGGAGCCATGTGGAACACTGGGTGTGATTTTTAGATTTTTGTATTGTGGACTGACTTTGCCTTGTATTAAAAACTCATCCCATGGCCAGCCAGGCCGCTGTGCTCCTGGAGCCTGGAAGCTTCTTTGCATTCGCACCCCGCCTGGGTCTTGTGCCGAGTTTATTAGGTTCCCAGCAACTCATGCAGCTCCCTTCCTGGGTACACACTGCAATGCCAGGCCAGCTCACACCCAAAATGCCCAGCAGCCACCACGAGCCCACCTCCCTGGCTGTGTTTCCTTCACCACTGTCCAGCACTGGGAGGCAGTGAGGCTGCTGAGCAGGTGCTGCTGTGCCCCACTCCCCTTATGTGAGGTGGGAAGCCAGAGGGCTACCGGGCTCAGCAAGGGGACCTGTAACTATATACAGCAGCTCCTCTGGTTCCAGCAGCCATGTAGCTGCGGCTGGAGAGGTCCTGGGCTTCGGGCTGCCCTGGAGGTCAAGACCCCTCCTCTTCCATTCTGCAGGTGCCTGGGGTTTTTCCCAAAATGACAACTGCATAGCCAGTACTGCACAAGGGCTAGGCCTTTATATTGGTGGGGCAGGACTGATATGAAAGCTGGAGATCCAGGACCAGTTTCTCTAGCCCCTGGCCTAATAGCAAACCTGATGGAGAAGGCACACACCCCCCGCACCGCCGACCGTCTGCCTGGGGCAGCGTCACTGAGGGTCAGGCTTCTAGCCCAACTGAGGGCTGTCTCCCTCGCCACAGGTTCAAAGGCTAAAGAAGATGACTTCCAGACAGTTTAGAGGTGGCCACAGGACTACTGATCAGAGCCTCGGGAGTTAGGGTATGATCTCAATCATCTCACTAGGTGTTGACGTGACCCAAGCATCACTCTCGTGGGCTTAGGCTGTAGATGCCACCGTTAGCCTGTGTGCATGAGGGAATGGAGGCAGCTCGCCTGTGGACCTGGGACTCTAGGAAATCCTGAGGCCTGTGCAGCTGCTCTCCAGAACCCCGGCCCGAGGCGCTGTGTGCTGGGGCCCTCGGAGCCAGCCACCCAGTTTCTCTGCGCTGAAAAATCAGTGAGAAGGAAAGGAAGGCCAGGGACTCTCAAAGGCCTCCCCCAGCCAGGGCGTCCTTTCAGGGGCTTCTCAGATCTCTGCAGATCACAGCCCCTCCAGGGCGAGGCCACGCGCTTCTGGAACAAAGCCCCTCTGAGGGCAGCAGATGGGGCAGGCAGCCCAGGCACACAGTGCGGTTGGCTCTGTGGCCCAGGGCCCACAAAGGCCTCATTGAGTCACCACCAGCCCCCGGCAGAGGCTGAGGTGGCAGTGGCGCCGGGCGCCTGCCACCTAATGACCGTCCTGGCCTGGCCAGATGTTCCACAGACCTCGGCAGCGCCGACCAGGGCCGCCCGGCCAGCCGGCACCGCAGAGGCCACTCCAGTTCCAATTAACCAGCTTCAGCTGAGCAAACAGCGGGCAGCAGGGCCCATCCCGGGCGGTAGGCCCGGCCGGCAGAGCCTCTGAGTCTAGACTCCAGATGTAGACCGCCACCGCCTGAGTCCCATGGAAAAATGGCACCAGGCCGGGCAGGGATTGGGTCTTCGTGCTGGGAGAAGGGTGGGTGTTAGGCAGGGTCCCAGGTAGGCCCGCTGCCAGCCTCACCCCGGGGTGGATGTTGGTACTTAGGAGGTTGCTGTCAAGGCCCAGGGACTTGGTCCCTATTTGTTGTATCCCTCTGTTCCTCAGTTTCCCCTGGCTGCAACAGATGGGGGGGTTCCCAAGGGAAAAACCAACTGCTGAGAGCCCCAATGGGTTTAGTATGTAACAAAATGGAGACTACCATTATGCTTATTTTAGAAACATCGGATCTTTTTTTTTTTTTTTTTTGCGGCACCGGGGATTGAACTCACAACCTTGCACCTGCCTGACAGGTGCGTAAGGGGCTGAGCCAAACTCCCGGCCCTGGTTTTTTTGAGGCAGGGTCGCACTGTGTAGCTCAGGCCGGCCTTGCACTCGCGTTGTAGCCCAGGCCGGCCTCGAACTCACAACGCTCCTCCTACCTCAGCCTCCCGAGTGCTGGGATTAAAGGCATGCGCCACCACGCCCGGCCAGAAACATCTGATCTTTGTAACAGCCACTTGAGGTGTCAAATGTCATTTTTACAGATGAGGAAACTGAGGCAAAAGGGCCTTAACTGCCCAGGGTGCTTTTCTTGCAGTGCGGTGTCACTGTTTTTGTTTGTTTGAGATGGTCTCACTGTAGTTCAGGCTAGCTTTAAACTATGTTAGTCCAGGGCCTGGGGATATAGCTCAGTGGCATAGTGCCTGCCTGGCAAATACAAGGTCCTGAGTTCAATTTCTAGTACAAAAAAAAAAAACACATGAATTATGTAGTCCATGCTGGCCTTAAACTCATGGCAATTTTCCTGCCTCAGCCTCCAGAGTACTGTATTACTGGGATGTGCTATTGTACTAGACTTGGTTTTGGTTTTTTGAGACAGGGTCTGGCTGTGTAGTCCAGGCTGGCTTCAAACTTGCTGCAATCCTCCTGCATCAGCCTCTTGAGTGCTGAGAATACAGGCGTGCACCAACATACCAGATTCCTAAGGGGCATTTGAACCCAGGGTCCTTAGCTTCCATTAGGGTTACATTCAGTTGTGTCTGACAGCAAGATTCTGATTCTTGCGTCCCTTATTTGAGGGCCGCGGCTTCCCCAGTGTGACTGAGCGCCCACCACTCAGTCCTGTCTCCTCTGGCCAAAGGTAAGAGCCTCCCCACAAAGCGAATCCAGCTTCCAGGGGTAAAGCCCTGGGTCGTCCTTGGGACTTGTATTAAGACACCAATCAAGTCCCTCGAGACACAACAAGGAACCCTAAGTCAAACCCCCACTCGGAAAAAAAAAAAAACTACAAAAGCCCCACCCGCCTCAACCTTTTTGTGAGATTGTAAGACAAGGTCTCGTCGTGTAGTTCAGGCTGGCATCGAACTCGTGGTGATCCTCCTGCCTCAGCCTCCCGAGTGTAGGGATTGTTCAGATGTGTGGCATCATCCCCGGCTCCCAACCTAACCTTTTGCTCCGGAGAAAAGCAGCCAAGTAAATCGAGGTCAAGTCGCGGTGCGACTTCGCGCAGGAGAGGTGTCCCGGGTTCCCACGACCCTGTCGGCGTCCTGAGGGGCAGAGCCACAGGCAGGGAGGTCCAGCGGAAGAGAGTTCAGCTGACCTTGCACAAAGCGGTAAATTCAGCCCCCCTCCCCAAAAAGCGCGGCCCGGCCCGTGCGTCCCAGGAGAGGTGTCGGGCGGGCCGCCTCCCTCCCCCTGCAGGCCTGGCCGCGGAGGCGGAGGAGGCTGCATCCTGCCGGGCGCGTCAGGAAGGGCCGCGAGAGCGGGAAGGAAAGCGCCACCTCCCGCCCCCGCCGCGGCCACACCTGGGCTCTCCGGGCGGGCAGGGGGCGGCCGGCGCCTGGCTCCAGCGAGTCTGGGCCGCCTCCCCGCGCGCCGTGGGGGCCGCCAGATGGGCCGGCCGCCCTCCGGGTGACGCGGGCAGGAAACGCTGCGGGGTGGGGCGGGGCCTATGGGGGCGGACCTTTTGCCCCGCCCACCCGGGCGAGCCCGCCCCACTGCGGCAGTCGGGGCTGTGCGCGTCCTGCTGGCCTCTCTGGGACCTGTCCCTTGCTTGTTTGTACCACAGCTTCCTACCTGTAAAATAAGGCTGCATAAATAGCTCAGCTCCCAGCACTGTGGGGCCTCAGCAGAGTTTCTTCCCCTTCTGCTCTTCGGTGTTCTCACCTGGGCCAGGGTGGACAGCTGGACCTCGGCCTCAGCCACAGGCTGTCTCCATGGCAGGGCCGGGCCGTTTTCCTCTCTCCACGGAAGCCCCGCGCCCGGCCTGGCGCCCGGAACGCACAGCCGCGGAGGGCTGCGGGGCGACCCTGCGGCCTGGCGCGATCTCCGCACCCTGAGGCCCGTGCTCGCCCCGCTCTCAACTCCCTTTTCCACTTCAGCTCACGGGCGGCCTCGAGCTTTCAGCGGAATGATCTGCAGAAAGTGCGTGTAGAGGTTCTCAGTAGGTGAACTTCTTGGAAGATGTAAAGAAGTGATGCTAGGCGGGGCTGATGACACATGCCTGTAATTCCAATGTTCAGGAAGCTGAGGCAGGAGGAGCTGGACTTTATCCTGAAGGCTAACGGAGCCACAGAAGGGCTCAGAGAAAGTCGGTTTTTTTGAGACAGGGTCTCACTATGAAGTTAAGGCTGGTCTTGAACTCATTATGTAGCCCCAGCAGGCCTAGAACTCAGTGATCCGCCTGCCACAGCCTCCTGAATGCTGGAATTAGAGGCATGCACCACGGCTGACAAATGACACTTTTTAAGCATTAAGCACAGAGAAGGGCCAGGCCTGGTGCACCAGCCCAGGCCACTCACGCACACTCATCCCTGCAGGCAACCAGGAGGTACTGGCCAACACCCGGCAGCCTGGCCAGGATCAGCATGGAAGGAGGTATCTAACTCTACCATTATGCTTCACTGTGTGCCCAGCGGGGCTCCAAATACTTCAGTGCTTTACCTCCCAGCCCTCACCTCTCCCACCATGGGGAGTCTCATTATATAGCTGGAGAAATAAAGGCACAAAAATCAAGGCCACACAGCAATCAAGAGCCTTTCCTCCCCACACCTAGATGTGGTTGTGCACATCTGTAATCCCAGCACCGGAGAAGCTGAAGCAGAAGGATCGTGAGTTTGAGGCCAGCCTAGACTGCATAGTGAGTTCAGGGCCAGCCTGGACTCTGGGCTACATAGGGAGACCCTGTTTCCAAAAACAAAGGTGGGGTTGGGGGGTAATACAACAGCACATTTTTGCCACCCAGAAATTATTGCTAACACTTTAACATAGATACTTTATTTCTCTGAGCTGATTGTAAGTTTGGTTTGGTGTTGAGGTGCTGGGGATGGAACCCAAGGCCTGCCCCAGGCTAGCCAGGAGTCCTCCGTGCTCTGCTTATCCTGAATATTTTTTGAACTCAAATCAGATCTACAGTATTTATTGTCTTGACACCTGTTTTGCAGTTCAGCTCTTTCCCTTCCTATGAGGTCAGTTGTTATCATCCCACCTAACACCTACACAGCATCTAACCTTTGTCACTTTGGGGCAGAGCCTGTGGGACAATTAGGGATCTGCATGTGAGGACCCCTGCCTGTGAGGGGAGGCTCCAGCCACCCCCTCCTCCTGCTCACCTCAAGGCCTCAACATAGAAGACTGGCCCAGCCCTGGGCCCCCAAGACAGGCCCTGGGGAAAACATAGGGGCCTCCCAGAAGCGGGGTGCCCACCCGCTTCAGGCTGTCTGAGGTCCCTTTTTGGACTCTAAAGCAGGGGGAACTGGGAGGCACAGAAGCCACAGGTGTCACAGCTGAGGGGGGAAAGCCAGGTCCTGGGTCCTTTCTGCTTGATGGGTTCTCTATGCAATTAGGAGTGTGTGTGTGTGTGTGTGTGTGTGTGTGTGTGTGTTCTGTGTGGATGCTTGTGAGAATCTGTGCAAGTGTAGGCTTGCACAAGTGTGAGGGTGCTAAAATCTTAGACCGCACAGTGTTGTACATGTGTTTCTACTTAGTTGTGTTGGTGACCTCTTAAAAGAAAAAATTACAACGAATTTTGATTAAAGATCTTAACTGGTCTTTATTTGTGATTCTAGAATCAGGCAGAACCTTATTCTATAAAGTAAAATGTTCCTACAAGCAAGCAGGGGAGCTTGGCTTTACAGGCAGAGAAAAGCCAAGAAAGCAGAACAAAAAGCAGACTCCACATCCCAGTTACTTTCTGTCATAAAGGTTAAAGCCAAGGGGACTTTCTTATCACACTAGCATAACTGGCTTGGTTGGGAGTTTGGTTTTTAACCCTTTCTGTCCCAGTTGTTTTTTTGTTTTGTTTTGTTTTGTTTTGTTTTTGGAGACAGGGTCACTCTGTGTAATTCAGGCTGACCTCAAACTCACAGCCATCCTCCTGCCTCAGTTTCCCAAGTGCTGGGATTACAGGTATGTGCCACCATGCCCAGCCAGTCCTGACTTCTTGGAAAGTCAGATAAACAACTTGGTTTTGGTGTGGTGGTGGCGTCATCAGCATGTGTGATTCCATTTTGGTTTGGTCCAAACCCATGACCTCCTGAACATTTTATTTAACAGAATACATGTGTATGTATCAGAGGATTTGTTGGTGTTGTTTTGTCTTTTGTTTCTTCTTTTTGGCTTTGTATTGGTTTTGGTTTGGTTTGGAGACAGGGTCTTGCTATATAGTCCAGGCTAGCCTTGAATTCAGGGAGATCCTCCTGCTTCAGCCTCCCAAGTGCTGAGATTACAATTGTGTACTACTAGCCCTGCCTCATGTACATGTATTTGTGACTATGTTGGTACATTTAGGAGTGTCTGTGGCAACATATGTGAGCAAATGCCCGCATTACCGTGTATGAGAGAGAACCAGGTGTGGTGGCTCACGCCTGTAATCCCAACACTGGGTAGCTGAGACAGGAGGAGGGGTGAGTTCCAGGCCAGTCTTTTGTACCAGAAATCGAACTCAGGACCTAGCGCTTGCCAGGCAGGAGCTTATGCCTCTGAGCTATATCCCTGGCCCCTAGGCCAGTCTTTAACTACACATGAGATTCTGTGTAGGAAGGAAGGCAGGAAGGAAGGCTGACTGTGGGAGTGCTCTGGGGATTGAACCCAAAGCCTTCACACTGCTTATCTTTTGAAACAAGTTCTTGCTAAATCACTAAATTGCCCAAGCTAGATTCAAATTTTGTCTCCTCCTGCCTCAGTCTCCCAGAGTGCTGTATCAGAGGTGTGCCACCACACCAGGCTGACAGGTCTGGGGTTTTTTTTGATCCTTCCTCTTCCTCTCTGCCTGGGTTGCTCCCTCATTTTGGTGTCCCTTGGAACTTTCTAAGCAGTCAGATCTTTTGGTATCATATAAAATCTCCAGAGCTGCCAGGTGTGGTGGCGCACAATTTTAATCTCAGCACTCGGGAGGCTGAGGTAGGAGGAGCATTGTGAGTTCAAGGCCAGCTTGGGCTACAATGTGAGCAAGGCCAGCCTGAGTACATAGTGCAACCCTGCCTCAAAAAACTAGGGCTGGGAGTTTGGTTCAGTGGCTTAAGCACCTGTCTGGCAGGTGTGAGGTTGTGAGTTCGATCCCCAGTGCCACAAAAAAAAAAAAAAAACGTCTCCAGAGCCCAGACTCTGGTGATAGAGAAACAGGTTGAAACTCTGACTCTGCCACTGTGTGGCTTTAGTCACCTGACTCAAAGCCTCAGTTTCACCATCTGTAAAATAGACATATGTGGTCGGTGGGTTTTGTTGCAGTCATGGCTTAAGTGTCCCCGAAAAGCCTCATGCAGTCATGAAGGCAGCTGAGTCTAGCGTTTGTGATTGGTTTGTTGCCTAGCGCTGGAATTGGCAGTGTGATGCACCCACTCCAAGGTGGGTAAAGGCATATAATATAAGGGAGGGAAGGAAGCGCGCTTTCCCCTTTTGCCCTTTCACGCTTGTTGCTTACGGCTGCCATGAATGGTGACCCCTCAGCCACGCCACCCTGCCTTTGAACCAGCTGATTTTGGACTGAAACCTCCAAAAACCGTAAGAAAAATAAGTCTTTCCCTGCTTCACTTTGGGCATCAGGTATTTTGTCTCAACAACGAGAGAAAAGTAACCAAGACACTCGCTGTTATTTTATTACTATTCTTTTTCAATACCAGAGAGTCTTTTCTGCTCTGGTCAAATTGATGACACCTTTGTTTTGTTTTGTTTGTTTTTGAGACAGAGTTTCACTATACAGTTCAGGCTGGCCTTGAACTCATTTTGCAGCCCAGGCTGGCCTTGAACACGCAGTGATCCTCCTGCCTCAGTCTCCCCAGTGCTGGGGTTACAGGCGTGAGCCACCACACCGGCCTGACACCTTTGTTTTTTAAGCCTAACGCCTGCTTCTTCCAATTTGCTCAGCAAATAATAGCCAATCGCCCCGGACCTACCCAGGACACAGCAGAGGAAAGGAAGGAACAGAAGGGCTTCCCTGGGATGCCCTCCGAGGCAGCTTTGCGCACGGCGCGGCTCCTTCTGTCGTCCCCATGCACAGCGGTCTCGTGGGACAGTTACCAATGTGGGGGAGGCTTCCTTTAATTTTTTTTTTTCAGTCTATTTCTTTTAAGTCCCACAAAATGGAAACGTCCTAAAACAAGAAAATAAGCCAGGGTGGGAGTCCCGTTCTCCGGGCGTTTCTAAGTGCGTCTCTCGGGATCTCCGACCGCGTCCCGCCGCCGTGTGGGCCCCCCCGGGCCCGCGCCTTCCCCGCTTCTCATGGAAATGAAGGCATCGGTCTTGGCGAGCGCGGCCAGACCCGCACAATGGCCAGGCCGCGCCGCCACCTGTTGGACTTTCCCAGGGAAGGAGGGCGGGGCGCGGAGAGGAGCCCTTCCCCCTTCCCCCGCCGGGCCCAGTTTTGCAGAGGCGATGGGAGTGGCCGACGACCGCCGCTGTCCCCAGCCTGGCTCAGGGCTCAGTGTCCCGATTGCAAACCCGAGCTGATGGCACCTGAGCCCCGCGGGCGGGCAGAGAGACGAGCTGGGGACTGCGGGCTGCCGGGGACAGGAGGTGCTGCGGGACGGGGTGTGGCTCTGTGAGACCTTGTCTTCCGTGAGGAGGCCCCGGCCTCCATCCCCAGCTACACAAAGGAAGAAAAGAAAAAGGAGGAAAGAAAAGAAACTCCAGTAATCACCGGTTTTTGAGGACTTTAGCCGAACCCAGCTGGACGGAGAACACTGCATCATTGTCGCAGCCTGACCCCACCACAACCCTATCTGGGGCACTATTGGGGTCCTCTTTGCAAAGGAGGACGCTGAGTCCCCAGATCATCTGCCTGCCATGGTACTTCAGGCCCCAGAACAGCAGGACCCAGATTTGACCCAGTTTTGCCTCTCCCCAGAGCCTGAAATCTTAACCACATTATCACCCACGGTCATTACCACAATCACCTGATGTGATCAAAATATACAGTAAATACTTAAATCTTTTTTTTTTTTTTAAGATGAATTACAATTAAAAAACACTGCCAGCCGGGCGTGGTGGCGCACGCCTTTAATCCCAGCACTCGGGAGGCTGAGGTAGGAGGAGCGTTGTGAGTTTGAGGCCTGACTTGGGCTACAAGGCGAGCGCAAGGCCGGCCTGAGCTACATAGTGCGACCCTGCGAGGTTGTAAGTTTGATCCCCTGGTGCAAAAAAAAAAAAAAAAAAAACTGCCATGAATTCCCCTCAAAACACTTCCCTGGCTTTGAACACACTTATCCTGTTGTTCTTGCCACTTTCTGAAGCAGTTCTGGAAGTCCTCTTTCTTGAATGTCTGTACAAAATTTGACAAAAAATACTGTGAATGCAGGTGCCACGTGCCACCCAACAGAAAGACAGGGTTGTAAAAACATGACAGTGTGTCCTCATCTACTTTAGCCACTTGGTCTGGCACCCTGCAACTTCTGGCTCTTCCCCAAAGTCAAAACGACCACGACAAGCAAACGTTATGAACAGATTCAGGACATCAAGGCAGCCACAACAGCACCTCTAAAGACTTGCAGAACTTCAGAAAGTGGCAAGAATGACGGGATAACTATTTGAAGAGAGGAAGAGGAGTTTGAGGGGGATTAATGGCAATGTGTCTTTTACTGCAATAAGAGATTTTTAAAAGTTTTTTGATTACAGGGTCCTGCTGTGTATTCCAGACTGACCTTGAACTCACTCTATGACCCAGGCTGGTCTCTGACTCACGGCAATCCTCCTGCCTCAGCCTCCTGAGTACTGCAGTTTCAAGGATGTACCACCATGCTGGGATCTGCACACTTTTTAAAATAAATTAATTAATTAATTAAATTAAATAAAACGTTGACATTCAGCATATTTTTTTCTTTTTTTTCCCTTTTTTTTTTTTTTTTTTTCGCACCAGGGGATCAAACTTACAACCTCGCACCTGCCAGGCAGGCACTTAAGCCACTGAGCTAAACTCCCAGCCCTACTTTTTTGAGACAGGGCCACACTATGTAGCTCAGGCCGGCCTTGCCATTGTAGCCCAAGTTGGCCTCAAACTCACAATGCTGCACCTACCTCAGCTTCCCAAGTGCTGGGATTAGAGGCGTGTGCCACCACACCTGGCTCACCATATTTTTTGATTGCATCACATATTGAATTAGGTAAGAATCCTGAAAGAAGCCAGGCGTGGTGGCACATGCCTTTAATCCCAGCATTCGGAAGGTTGAGATAGGAGGAGCATTGTGAGTTCGAGGCTGGCTTGGGCTACAGCGTGAGCAAAGCCAGCCTGAGTACATAGTGCAGCCCCATCTCAAAAAACTAGGGCTAGGAGTTTGGCTTAGTGGTTTAAGTGCCTCCCTGGCAGGTGCGAGGTTGTAAGTTCGATCCCCAGTACCACAAAAAAAAAATAAAAAAAAAAATTAATCCCAGCACTCGGGAGGCTGAGGTAGGAGGTGCGTTGTGAGTTCGAGGCTGGCTTGAGCTACATAGTGCGACCCTGCCTCAAAAAACCAGGGCCAGGAGTTTGGCTCAGTGACCTAAGCACCTGCCTGACAGGCGCGAGGTTGAGTTCAATCCCCGGTACCGCAAAAAAAAAAAAAAAAAAAAAAAAAAAAAAAAAAAAAAAAAAAAAAAAAAAAAAAAAAAAAAAAAAAAAAAAAAAAAAAAAAAAAAAAAAAAAAAAAAAAAAAAAAAAAAAAGAATCCTGAAAGAACACCAAGGAAGCTAAGAAGGGAAAGAGACCTAAAAGCTACCCATCTCTCTCTCTCCAGAACTTAACCAGAGCAGGACACACAGTAGGTCCTTATTAAATAAGGTTTGAATGGATAAAATAACTGAAGGATGAAATATCTTTACGTTTGGGTGTGGGGCTGCGGAGTTTGTACAGTCATGGCTTGGGTTTGTTAAGTGTCTGCTCTATCCTAGTTTGCTTTGAAACCTAGCTGCTTTCAATTTTTTACTGCAGCATTTGATCTTTAAGTGGTATTGGAATTGTTATTGTAGCTTGATTTGTACTTTCCAGGAACTCATATGCTCATGAACTAAATAGCATTCCCCAAATAAATACAATAATTTCACCTTGTGACAAATAAAAGTAATTGAAGCAGGATAGGGGCACTGACAACAGGTCTCTGGGAAGAGATAATATTCACTAGTGGCAGCAAAAACAAGACATCAGAATCAGTGCCTCTTCAAATGGAAACTTGGAAATCATTGGAGCTCACGCATGCGTGCTCGCGCGCACACACACACACACAGCCTCTGTTCCCCGGTGCAGAGCTACTTCTCCTGCACCTTACTCGAATCCACATCCTCCTGCTGCACCAAAATATTCAGCCAGTGGGCATCTCAAGGCATTTATGAGTATAGGGAGGTGATAAAAGATGGTTTTAATTTTGTTAGGAGCCAAAATATAAGGCCGGGGATTTAGCTCAGCAGCACAAGCACCTGCCTGGCAAGCGCCAGGTCATGAGTTCGATCCCTGGTACCAAAAATAAGTAAATAAATAAGTGTAAGAGCTAAAACATATTTCCAAGTGCTCTGTAATGAATGTATGTTACCATTTTAATCAGCTCTAATGCTAGGAATATGTCATTAGTGAAAGGTAAAAGACATAGAAGTACAGACAACGAAAAGAAGTCCACCCGATGGCCTGGGGATGGAGCTCAGGGGCAGAGCGCTTGCCTGGCCTGTGCCGGACCCCGGGTTCAATCTCTCAATCCCCACTACCATTCAAAAAATAAAGTTCACCTTAAATCTGAGCCCTCCACATGAGCCTGCATCCCAAACTCCAAGATCACTATTTGACATCTTGCAGGGTCTCTGTGCCTTACATAGCATATCCTAAGGCTGGGATGGAGCTTGGAAATGGAGCACTTGCCTAGCAGAGATCCTTGGTTTGATCTCCAGCACAGGAAAGAAAAAAAAAAAAAGAATATTTCCCTTCGTCCCCTCCACAGCATTGTTTCTTGATGAGATATAAGCAAATACTACAAACATAATCTCTTTTTCACTGAACTACATTCCTAGCCTTTGGGATTTTGTTTTGTTTTGTTTTCTTTGAGACAGGGCCTCTTGTACCCATGGCAATCCTCCTGCCTCAGCCTCCCAAGTGCTGGGATTATAGGCATGTGCCACCACCACCTCTGGCTCTAGCCTTTGTGGTTGTTTGTGACGGGGTCTCACTAAACCACTGGGTTGCCCAGACTGGGCTAGAATTTGGGATCCTCCTGCCTCAGCCTGCAATTGCAGAGTGCTAAGATTCCAGGCATGCACCATTTTTAAACACAAGTAGTGGTGATCTAGGCATACTGCTCTGCAATTTGTTTTATTTCCACATGGAGCACCTTAAATAACAGTTTCCTCATCCACTCTCCTCCCATTACAAAGCTGAAAATGACAATGGTTGCCATGCTAGGGACTGAACCCAGGGACTCTCTCCTACTGAGTTATACCCACAGCCTTTTAATTTATTTTGAGACAAGGTCTAAGATGCTCAGCCTAGCCTTGAACTTGTAACCCTCCTGTCTCAGCCTCCTGAGTAGAGTAACAAGGATCAGAGTAGAGGCCTTGGGCCATCCTGCTTATTTTTCATTTCCCTTTATAGGTCCCTAGGTTAGAACACGGTTTTTCCCAGCAATACCCAAGTGGACATAAGGGTCTTTTCCAACTGGCTGCTCTTCCTGTATATATGTCAATTCGCACAGCTGGATGCATCCTTAAGACAAGGTCCTGAAGGTGAAAGTGCTGCCCCAGAGTCCTTGGGACCACAAGGAGACCACGGCCTAACCGTCCTCCTTTTAGGGGGCACTGAGGGGGTTCCCACTCCGCTGCTCTCTGCAGTGCAGCTGCTGTGCCCACTGCGCCTGTCCCTCCCGGGCCCTTCTGCCAATATTAGAAACGGTGGGTCAAAGACAACAAACCAGCCAGGCATGGAGGCGCACGCCTTTAATCCCAGCACTCGGGAGGCTGAGGTAGGAGGAGCATTGTGAGTTCGAGGCCGGCTTGGGCTACAACGCGAGCGTAAGGCTGGCCTGAGCTACGTAGTGCGACCCTGCCTCGAAAAAAATAGGACCGGGAGTTTGGCTCAGTGGCTTAAGTGCCTGCCTGGCAGGTGCAAGGTTGTGAGTTTGATCCCCAGTACTAGGGGGGAAAAAAAGAAGAAGAAAACACATCAAATTGATCTGGGAGCCTTAATATGCTGATCTAAAGCAACCACTGCCCCTCAAATGCAGTGGCGTGACTGCAGATCATAGGGCCACGTCTCATACACCAAGGGGATAATGAGTGCACATCCCTTGTGTCAGACTGGCTGAGATTTAACACAAGGAGTGGGGACCCCAATCCTCCTGGGTCTGAAACTTCCCATGACTCCAGTCTCACCCAGAGTAAAAGACACAGCCCTCACTACAGTCACACCCTGGGTTACAGGATCCAGCCATGCCCCACCCCAAATGTCTCCCTGCCCTCATTTCCTAGTACCTTCCTCCTGGCTCACTTGACTGCTTCCTTGCGTATGCCAGGCAGGCACGCCTCTGCCTCAGGACCTTTGCACTGCCTGTGACTTGTGCCTGGAATATTTCTTTTCCTGAATAGCAGAGAGAAGAAACATTATTTTCTGAAATATCCCCTTTTCAGGGAGGCCCATGATGACCGCCAACAATCCATTTAAGATCACAGCCCATCCTAACCTCTAGCCTTCCTTATACCCCTGCCTTCCTGACTTACTTTTCTTCACAGCGGCAGTCACTAGATGAGCCAATATACATACTGCATTACTCTACTGATGTCATCCCCAGAATAAAAATCGCGCAGGGAGTCGCTTCCGTAAGGTTCCAGGGAGGAATGAGGGATGTCGGGTCCTCAGCACACAGAACCCTAAGGGGCTGCGGTGCACAGGAACCACGGGCTTGCGAGCCCCAGGCCCCCTCACAGCCCTGCGCGCCGCTTGCTGTGACCTCGGGCCGGTGTCTGGCTTCTCATCCAGGACCTCGGTCCACAGTGGAAGGGAGGCCGTCCTCAGAGCAGATTCGGGCAGGGCAGCTAATAATCCAGCAAGACGGCCGCTGAGTGAGCGGGGACGACGCGCACGTGTGCACGGTCCCTCCCGGCGCGGCACTCGGACCAGATTCCTGGGTGGCGATCGGGTCCCTTTCAACGGCGGCTGGCGAGGGCAGCTGGAGGTAAAAGGCCTGACCCGGCCCGCGCCCCTCGCGACCCGCCCCGGGGAGCTCTGGGGGAGCCGGGTTTTCCCAGCCCCCACCCCGCTCCCGGGAACATCTGGCTGCTACATCTGCCCTTCCCCTCTGTGGCACGGCCCCGCCTGGCCTCGCACCCATCTGCCGCCGCCCCGGCCCCCGCCCCATCTGTGCGCCCTCCCCAGGGCGGGTCCCGCAGTTCCCACGGCCCAGCGCAGGAAGCAGGCGCCCATCTGCCGCGGGGCGCACAACCTGGGAGGCCTCCGCGCTTCTGTCGCACCCTGAGCAGAACCCGGCCGGCCCTGCTGCCTGGCAGACCTGCTCTGCGTGCCTCCCCCACCCGGTCCCCGGGATGGAACCCGGACCCTGGCACAGACTAAGCCAGCGCTCCACCACTGGGTTACCGACCACTGAACCACACCACCGGCGCCCTTTTATTTTGAGACAGGGTTTCATCTGGCTAGTCCCGAATTTTGTTTTGTGGTTGTTTTGTTTTGTGTTTTTGTTTTTTTGAGACAGGGTTTCACTTTGTAGTTCAGGCTGGCTTGAACACTATGTAGCCCTGGCTGGCCTTGAACAGGCAACCATACTCTTGCCTCAGCCTCCTGAGTGCTGGGATTATAGGTGCACAACAAGCCCAGTTTAGCCCTGAAATTTTGGTCCTCCTGTCTCAGCCTCCAGGATAGCTGGGGCTACAGACATGCATCACCACAGGACTCCCCCTTTGCTCTCTCCAAGACTATTTGCCATTCACGCCCACTCTCCAGTTAATGCATGACTTGGGCAGATGGTCTTCCTGGCCATACTGCTTTATGTTTTACTACACATAAATGCATTAGCAGAGCTTGTGTGTGTGTTTAATGTTATGCTTAAAAAAAAAATCACTGCCTTTTCCCTAAGCAGCATATCTGTGCGTGTATCCAGCTGCGCACACCTAGTGTGCTCCTGTTACACGCCGCACTCTTGGCCACGGTCAGCATTCTGTCCTTGGACAGAAAGCGGGTAGCTGTGTGCTGCAGCTGCGGTGGTGGTGGCTGTGTGCCCTGCCCCCATGGGCTGTATTGCAGGCAGGACTCCCAGGGTGCGTCTGTGGGAGTGCACTGCTGGGTCATAGGGTGTCCAAATGCTCACTTTTACTCGCTATTGCCACATGAGTTCCAAGTGATCATACCAGTTCACACACCCACGGGCAGTGGAGGAGAGTTGCCATTTCCCCATATCCTCACCAGCAGTTTATAGCATCAGAACTGAAAGTTGTTAGCAGGGTCAGGGGGCAGCTTTGCCCTGCAGACTTGCCAGGCATGCAGGTTGCAATTCGGGGATTCAGGAGCTTGCACATGTGCACGCACGCACACACACACACACACACACACACACACACACACAAGCCTGTTTTCACCTCTCTGGGCAGTGGCTTCCTGGCAGGAAGCTCCCTCCCTGGTTCCCCTCCATGCCCTGCAGGTCTCCTGGGCCACCCCCTCCCCAGTGTCCCCGTGCTTCCCCATTGCAGCCCTGGGGTGGCGTGGGGGTGATGCCTACATTAAACTCCTGGGGCAGAGACCACATCTGCAGGCCGAGGCGCACAAGGGTGCTACAAATGGCATCCTTGTGGAAGGTTTGCTGTATCCAGAGTAGAGACTCCTCTTTTTCTTTTCTCTTTTGTATTTTCTGGTAATGGGAATTGAATCCAGGTTCTTTGCACTGAGCTACATCCCCAAGTCCCCTCCTTTTACTATTTATTTATTTATTTTTGGTGTCAGGAATCAAACCCAGAACCTTGCACTTGCCAGGCAGGCTCTGTGCCACTGAGCTATATCCCTGGCCCCACTCCTCCTTTTAAATTTATTTATTTAGAAACAGGGCCATGATAAATTACTAAATTACTCAGGCTATAATCAATCTTGCAGTCCTCCTGCCTCAGCCCTCCAGAGTGTTGGGATTATAGTCATGAGCCACCATTCCTGGCCTGGGATGCCTCTTTCTAGTTGGTACCAAGTGTCCTCTTGTAAGAGCAACAGGCGCAGCTGACAGCGTCTCTGTGTGCCCCAAAGATGAATCCAGCAGCTCGGAATTGGCCCCCCAAGCTGCCGTTTATTCCCGGTGGTTCCTCCCACCTGAACGGGCTCCCTAAAGCGTCAGCCTGGGTCTTGTGTTCCCCAGGGCACCTAACCTAACGAAGAGCAGGCGAGCAGTCGTTGTTCATAGAATGAATGATTGG